>BLSH010506231.1:718789-729020 GCA_018402905.1 Glandirana rugosa | reverse complement strand
GTTTAACCCAGGTTAATCGGTAAAAAGGAGAGGCCACAGTACACTGACCAATCAAAATGTTCCAGAGCCCATACTTACCCCTCGTCCACACTTTCAACCTCTGAAGCAATGCTGGCAGCACTCATATGTCTATTTCCCAAAGACCACCTCTGGATATGACGCTGACCACGTGCACAACACTTCTTTGATCGACCATGGTGAGGCCTGCTCTGAGTGGAACCTCTCCTGTTAAACTGCTGTATGGTCTTGGCCACCATGCTGCAGGTCAGTTTCAGCTTCTTGGCAATCTTCTTATAGCCTAGGCCATCTTTATGTTGAGCAGCAATTCTTTTTTTCAGATCCTCCGAGTTCTTTGCCATGAGGTGCTATGTTAAACTTCCAGTGACCAGTATGAGCGAGTGAGAGCGATCACACCAAATTTCACACCTGCTCCCCATTCATACCCGAGACCTTGTAAAACTAACCAGTCACATGACACCGGAGAGGAAAAATGGCTAATTGGACCCAATTTGGTCATTTTTCACTTAGGGATGTACTCGCTTTTGTTGCCAGCAGTTTAGACATTAATGGCTGTGTTATTTGAAGGGACAGTAAATTTTCACTGTTATACAAGATGTACACTCGCTACTTTACATGGTTGCAAAGTGTAATTTCTCCAGTGTTGTCACATGAAGATATAATAGATGTACAAAAATGTGAGGGGTGTACTCACATTTGTGTGTGTATGTGTATATATATAATATATAATTTTGCCACCACACACTTGACACACCAGTTTTTCTTGGTCTCCTCCGACCACAGGACATGGTCCCAGTAATCCATGTCTTCAGTCTGCTTGTCTTCAGCAAACTGTTTGCGGGCTCTTTTGCATCATCTTTAGAAGAGGCTTCCTTCTGGGACGACCGCCATGCAGGCCAATTTGATGCAGTGTGCGGCATATGGTCTGAGCATTGACAGGCTGACCCACCCCTTCAACCTCTGCAGCAATGTTAGCAGCACTCATGCGTCTATTTCCAAAGACAACCTCTGGATTTGATGCTGAGCTAGGGCACTCAACCTCTTTGGTCAACCATGGCAAGGCCTGTTCTGCATGGAACTTCTCCTGTTAAACCACTGTATGGTCCTGACCACTGTGCTGTAGCTCGGTTTCAGGGCCTTGGCAATCTTCTTATAGCCTAGGCCATCTATATGTAGAGCAATTCTTTTTCAGATCCTCAGAGTTCTTTGCCTTGAGGTGCCATATTGAACTTCCGGAGACCAGTATGAGAGGGTGAGTGAGTTTAATAGGGTTCGTGTATTCAAACAAACTTCTTGCCTGTTCGCTGTGTTCTGGTACGAGCCGAACCGGGGGTTGTTGGGCTCATCCCTAATCAGTTACAAAAAATGAATTTGGAGGAGGCTGAGAGCAACAGGAGGTACTTTTTTGCATAATACATACTTGAATTTTTTTTTTTTTTTTGGGATGGATTGGTGGAAGGGTTGTACCCACTACCAAGTTTGTATTGCAGTCCAAGAAGCCATTATCCTTGGGACAAAAAATAAGGGAAAATCCTAAATTCTATAGCGGTCATGAGGGTAAATCATCCAATGGGGACAAATGTTCTGGTGACGGTGATCCAAAATGGGAATTCTCACGTTGGCGAGACTTTCCCTTCTGTTGCATCCAAGACTAAACCTAACAGGAAATCTCCCTAGTAGGACACAAACGGCAAAAAAGACTTGAATAGGGGTTTACCCTTCCTTCCTATACCCCCAGACAAAAAGAGGTCGCCAGTATCAATAGTTCCTTCCTTCCGCTGAAACTGCCTTTGTGCGTGTGTAGTCACTGTCTGTTACATGGCATGTGTTCCACTCTCTGGACCAGTAGTGATGTACAGGAGATTCAGGTTGACATGTGTTATCTGTGCGACGTTGTGCTGCTTTTGACAACGTCGCACACAGATGACGAAACGTGTCAAGCTGAATCTCCCGTACATCGCTACCGGCCCAGAGAGTGGAACGCATATCATGTAACAGGCAGCGACCACACTCACACGCAGACTGTTTCAGCTATTGTGACACCCAGCTTTTGTTTTTTAGCATTTTACTCAGACAACTGATGGTTGCAAGGTTTTTATTTATGTAAATGCCTATACTCAATAAATCGTTTTAAGGATTTATACCATGAGTTTTTTTTTTTTTTTCTCTCTAAATATTGTACACCTGTACACTTTGATTCTGGAGCAGGAGCCATCACTGGAGGCCATCTACAGCAGGGTGAGTCCTCTAAGGACACCGCAGTGGGTCAGGTCTCCATAAATAGACCTACAAACTCAGCAGACTCTTCTTGCTATATGGTAAGGGAGTTCATCATATCGGAGTGCGGAGTGTTTACAGTTCCTCACGAGGTGGAAGCACAAATATTTGGAAATTGAGCACAACAGCACTTTATCAAGAAAAATACTTTTTTTGCACAGTTATCACTTTATGCGCTTTGCTTGTCATATTTTGTGGCACTATGTAATCGTACAAGGTGGAGCAAGCACTGTCAATTCATTTTATTCCATTTGGCCCACTTGAGGGGACAGTATAGAGTATAGCTCAACATACACTGTCAATAAGTCATGAAGGTCCAACCTTTTTATTTCTCATGTTCCTCGGTGCCTCTGTTCCATCTGTAGAGTGGCACAGTGCACCTACTGGACGGAAGACAAATTACACCTGCCTACAGGCGCATCATGGGAACTATTGCTTTCTCCTGGTGAAGTCTGAACTGATTGTCAGAAAACTACCAGTGTGGTGACCACAAACATTGCAGTTAATAGTTGTACTCTGGGCAAAGTGTGTGTGTGTGTGTGTGTGCGTATTTGTGTGTGTTTTTTTTTTTTTTTTTCCCTCCATCTAATAAAAAAACTGCACTATATGCGCCTAATGTATCTTTGTACCAATTTCAGACTATATGGAGAGTAAAGTCTTTTAGATGATTCGTATGTGGATAGATCTAGTGGGATTATGACCTTCTTTTGTTTAAGTGGTCTATGGCTAATGGGAGTGTAAGTATTTTTGGTATTTACACTGGTGGAAGTACTGAACTACTGCTTGACATCATATTTATCCAATGTGCATAATTTTAAAGCTTTCTAACAGACAAAACTGAGTGAAGTGCAATGCCAAAAGATCTGAGAGTAACATGCAGTTCACAAGCTACTGTTTAAAGAGCCTGGTTTAATTTACATACAAACAGTTGGTATTCTGTAATATAACCATAGTATGCATTTTAAACTTTTTAAAACCATATAATTACAGGTATCTTGTGCAGGATACCCTTTCGGGGGCTCTCATCACACAGACGGTAAAAGAGTTTGTACGCAGTGTGGGTGCACGCACAGCTACGCCTGGTGGGGGCTCAGTTTCGGCTGCCGTGTCTGCTATGGTGGGTAGTTTGAATGTAATAGGTAAACCTGACACAGCATTGCTTTCTGCCAGCTGAAGAAGCTTTTATGGTCTAACCAAAATATGGCATTATGTGGTGGTGGTGGTGGTTGGTTTGTTTTGTGTGTGTTTGTTTCCCCCCCCCCCCCCAACAATAGAGTAAGGCCCCCAAACCCATCATCATGAGTTGGCTTAACACTGCCTTTAGGATCCAATCGCCATGGCAAGCTGCCATGACAGTCATACCTAATGAAAAAAATCTACCTATGTTTTAATGGATCCAGAGAGAAATGATGTTTGCACAGTGCCCACAAACTCTCACTGCCTACTACTGGATTCTCTTCCCCAAGACCTAACCTTTTTAGGACATCTTGCTTACTGGAGTCAAGCACCAATAGAAGTGTCAGCCCCCTTTTGCACCACTATAGCTTATTCTTGTAATTGCTCACATGGTGTACAATATTGATGTAAATCTAATGACTATTCCTTTGTAGGGTGCAGCGTTGGGTTGCATGGTGGGACAGATGACTTATGGAAAGCGTCAGTTTGAATCTCTGGATGGTGTGATGAGAGAATTGATTCCTCCTTTCTATCATGCGCTGGGTGATTTGCTGGACCTCGTAGATGCAGATTCGAATGCCTTTTCAAGCTATATGGTAACCAAGATCTTTCTCCAATCCACTGTTTAAAGTAAAAGTGTACTCTTACAAAGGTAAAACATCCCATTCAGTTTAAAATAGAAATGAAAGGCAAAAATACCACCCTCCTAAATGTTTGTTCTTCCTGTTCTCAGCTGCATAAGGAGCTCAGAGAGCTAAGGGAAGAGAAACCGCAGCACACTGGTCTTCCCAGTGAGGGGCGGGGTGGGGTTAGCACAAGTCTGAGTATTGGAGAGCAGCCTCAGTTTCCAGCAAAGCTAGAAAACTGACCATGCTGTGCTCTTGCATGCCTAGTGTGGTCAGTTTGTTAGGAAAGCAGGGGGACTGGAAGAATCACTAGGTATTTCACAAAAAGGAAATAATACAAAGTGAACAGGATACTTTTGAAACATGTGCCTGCTGTACCATACACTTATCAGGAATTTGAAATGTTGGGTTAACATTTGTTTGAGTTAGAAGCTTTAAGCTTAAACTGTGAGTGGCAAATTCTGCTGCTACGGCCCTATGGTAGTAGGAATGGTAGTTGTATTCAGCCAGTCATAGGATCAAGGCACTGCTGTCATATTACATAACCAGGTCTGTGGTCTCCCCTTTTCTCCACATCAGTTATGCTTGGGCTCAGGTTACAGCTTGGTCATAAATTCATAAATTTGTCCTCAGTTGATTGCAGAGTAAAGGAGAAGCAGAGCACCAATTAGGTCACCACTTTTGATTTTCCTTCCTTTTTTTTTATCATGCTCAAACTGTTTAACCGTACTGTGCAAGTAACAAAGCTGTGATTGGCTCGGGTTGCTTTGCAGTACTTTGTAAGTTATATAACTATTGGCTAAGAATGCTGCATCCTTAACCACTTCACGTCGCTGGACTTCAAGTGGTTGTACCTGCCTGCTAACTAGCCACTGGATTACTTTTTACAAGCATCGGAAGGGGCTGATAATAGAGACAAAGACCAGAACTGCTTTGTTCGTCCTTGATATCGGGTACTGGAGGCAATGACCTTTTATCACTTCTAATTTACCTGCAGGGAAACTGCACCATTTTTAAAAATGCAACTCATTTGATCACCCTGATCTTGGCGTGATAAAATGCTTTTGAGGGCAGAGGAGGGACCCCAGATCTCTCCATAAAGAGTACTTGTCCCATGCCTATTGCTGTCACAAGGGATGTTTACTTTTATTGAGGTCACAAGAAATCTAATTAAAAAAAAAAAGTAAAAAGTAAAGTGCCCTGCTATAGATACAGGAAGTGAGTTGGTTTGGGATCTAGACCTCCCTACTGTGCTCTACTGCCCTAGTGTGTGTGTGTGTGTGTGTGTGTGTGTGTGTGTGTCAGAATGCTGCATCTTCATCTCCTGGTCTAGTGAAACCATTGCCTATGGGACAGTAACTTCCTTACTCTTAAGACTCAAACTTAGGCATGATTAGGCAAAACTCTTTAAAGACATTTGACGGGGGTATGTCTCTTTTGCAGACTTGCTAGATCAGGCTTTTGCCAGGAGGTTTTTCATGTATTCCTGAAAAACTTATTTAAGTAATGAATCAGTGGGTAAAATGTAGGGTGAATCATGAAAACATGGCAGATGCCTTGCATACCTATAAAATACCAGATCTGTTTTGAAAATGCAGTCTGCGATGGGTATTCAATCTGTTCAGTATTTAACCTAGATTTATATACATTCATACATTTTAGAAAATATTTGCTATTACATCCATACATTTACCCAATATTTTCTATTATTGAGCAATGGTGTACGCTTAATTGCTGGCAATATTGCCAGGACTGTATTTCAAGGTTCCCTTCCCCCTTCTCACTTTGCATATATGGCCACAGATCTTTATACGTGCATACTTCTGTTCACCTTACATGTCTTTTTTACTAAGAAGCACATCCTAGTAAGGCTGCTAGGGTGTCCTTTTTTTTTTTTTTTTTTTTTTAGCTCCTTCCATAATCATGGGAGCAATGGTTGTTGGGTTTGGACTGTTCAGGGCTTCACGGGCTGGGAGTTTGCTTCTCCTGCCTCCTAGAAGTTTCTGGAGTTTAGGGAGGGGTTATTCAAATGACCAGCCTGAATATTGAGCAGAGCCTAGCCAATACCTGGGGGAGGGTCCAGTTGGTGTCTGGGAAGCTGTTAAATAGTCTGGAGCCCCGAGATTTTTATTTATTTTTTTTCTCCCTCCCAGAGGGAATGGATTTATGAGGGGGAAGCTTGCCCCCTGGCACCTTTTGGACTGTATTCTGGGCTATTACAAGAGGCTGGACCTATGGACTAATCTTGTTCCAGGACCCTGTGTGGAGGCTCCTGTCTGTGCTGCACCTTAATAGCTACTTCCTGGCCCCCAGCCATGAACCTATGGCCTTTCTCAGTCTAGCTATACCTGTTCTGAAAATGTTTTCATGGTTCCCAGATGTGAGTGAAACTGTGTTGCTGCTGTATAGAGTTGCATCACCCCAAATCCCCTCCCCAAGTTTCTACAAAGAATGAAATACAAAAAACCCTAGACTGTTCCATGAGCCTGAGTGAATGGGCTGTTGCTGTGTGCATGGCTGGCTCTGCACTGTCATAAGAAAGAACCATTTAAATTTACAACGGCACCTTTTGGGGGAGGGGGGTTGTTAATGCTACATTATTTCAATAAGTCGCCCCCCCCCCCTTAACTCCTTTGAGGCTCTGAGCAATGTGCAAACTGAAGCAACCCTTAGCACTCAGGTCACACAATTAAATTTTTTTTTTTTATCTGTTTATTAACCCTGTATACTCTTCCTATCATAGTGGTTAAGCTCACACCTCTTGTTCATCGGCCTAACTTCATTCCACAAGTTGTACTACCCTTAAAGATTTTTAAATAACTTTAAAAAGTTGTACATAAACCCATGCAACCTGCCTCCATTGTGTCCCCACAGTGAAATTCAAAGTCTCTCTGGATCTATTTTGTATTGCTGGGAAGCTGTTTAGAGAACACCGGAATTGGGGTTGTACATTCTGGACCTGTTTTCCTACCCCTACACACTGGGCACCTTCACATGCAAAAAATGTTAACCTCCAATTTTTTTTTGGGTCTGTTTTGTGACCGAAGTGACGGGTACGTTTTCATGGAAGTGTGGCAAAATCAAATTTACACAGTTGTGCCACAACTGAGCAGTTTTTAACCATGAAATCTATACTTTTGTAGTGCTATCTATGTAGGGACTGCTGGTTGGCTCTTCCTAAACCATATAGAGGTCCAGCTCCAATAACTTAGTCTAGGGGATGTCACAGCCATCTCTGATACTTGCATCCCAAAATCGGTCACCTAGGATCGTAATTTGGGATCAATACTCACAAGGCCCCAGGACAGCTACACATCTTCCAGCTTCCTGTGTACACGGTCAAGTGAGGGAAACAATCCTTCACCAGACCTGATTTCTTATGGGGAAGTCCCACAGCCAACTCCTCAGAAAATCACTCAAGGCCCTCAGCTCTGCCACAGCTGAGACCCAAAAGAACGGCTACACCATCCACAGGCTGCCTCGGGGCAGTAGTCCCAGAGGCTTTGGAACCCTTCCTGCTGAGGAAAGAACTACCTCTGCAGGGCTCCAAACTATTTATAACCTCCAGCCACCTTCTTGACACTCCCCTCCAGGGATTGGCTTGGACATAATATTCAGGCTGGTCATTTGCCTCTCCCAGCCCCATATTTTGGTAACTACTTCCAGATGCAGGGGGGAGTAGTCATTCTCAGCCTGTGAAACCCTAAACAGACTAGCGCAAACAATCTCACTGCTCCCTTGACTACAAAAGGTGCCAAAAACTAAGGAGGGTGCTACATTCAGAACGGGAAAGAACTAAGCCTTTAACAGTCGCAGATATGTTTTTATTTTGATGGCTGCTAATTTATTACACAAATGCGTGCGCGCACACACACGTCCTGAAGTTGTATTTAAAAATATATATATAAGGGACAGATTAGCAACTGCAAGCAACAAGAAATCTTTAACAAATGTTCCCTACTGTGTGTGGAGATATATATAATGTATATGTATGGCATGGCTTGCTTATTTGGGCAATGATCCATCCACCCCACTTATACCTTTTGGATAGGTGTATCAGAATTCAGGTTCATTTTTCCTGTTCCTTTTTTGAGTGCAAATGTTTTGTGTATGTTCATGGCCTGAATTGCCTACTTGAGTGGCTGAAATAATGCATATACGTTGATGCGAGACTTTGACAATAAACTGAACAAGAAAAGTCAGGTGCTCAGTTGAAACCATCTATAAAAAAAACTTGCAATCTCAGAAAAGCATTAATGCGTATAATGACTACATCACTCATACAAAAATGGGACTTTGAATTTACCTCAAAGGTTGCTAGTGTATCTATTTTCTTTTAGTGTAGCATACAACATACACACAAGCATATTTTATTAATTTAACCACTTCGATACCGGGCACTTTCATCTCCTTCCTGCCAAGGCCAATCTTCAGACAGTTGTGAGGTCATGCAACATTGTACCCACCAGTGGTGGCTGGTGAAGTTTTAAGATGGTGGGGCGCCAGACCCCGCCCTTCCTTTTTGCCCCTCCCACTTCTTAGAAGCCACACCCCGTATATGCTCCACCCGCTCTGTACACAATGTACAGTATAACTCAGCTGTCAGTCTTAATTCTCAATAAAATTTTGCTGGCTCATTCATCCATTCAACCCCAAAGGTACAGAACTACATTAGCTGTGAGGTCTGCACAGGAACCCGACACAGACTGGTATTATGTGGGGTTTCATATCCCATCAAGCTCCATCCTAATGCCTTATTTTATAATAGGAACGCTGGAAATCCTCCAGTAACCCCTGACACTTAGTGAGCCATAGAAATGTCCCTGGTTTTTGGAACTGACCAGCTTCACTAACATAAATCTTCATGGTCTGTCAAAAAAAGTTCAAAATGTAATTATAAAATCAGGCGATTTAGGATGGCATTCATTAGAAAGCAGTTATTGTTGGGAAATTGTCATGAGTAGACATTCCTCTTGTTCTGATGTTTGATGCTGAGATACACAGAGGCTGAGCACAGGCAGCTTCAACCAACACAGCAACAACTCCACTCCTGGTAACTTGTTGGTCCCTGCATTGTAAGTCATGAATCATTGCTTACAATGCACTGAATGCAGGGATGAAGAAGTCACCAGGAGTGGAGTGGTTGCTGTGTTGGCTGAAGCTGCCTGTTAAACAGTAAAGTATGAAGAGCTGAGGGTGTGCGGTGCTGCTGAGCTCTGTAGCCCCCCAATGTCAGAAGACTAATTGCAGATCAATTACTGCCTGTGTATCCCTGAGAACTCCCTGTGACTTACATGCTGGCTCAGAGTTCTTATCCTACTGCTGAGCTTTGTAAGGGACCTGTGTCAGCCTTATCTGTTATCTATGGATGCAGACTAATCACTGCCTGTGTATTGCTGGGAGCTCCCTGTCATGTATGCTCAGAGATCTTACCTTGCAGACGCTGCTCTGCTTGGATCTTTCCCTCGATTCCTCATGTCCTCCTCCTCTGCTCTGTACAGGATGGTGGGTGGGGGAAGGGTCCCTGGTGGAGAGTGGAAACACTGCTGGAGGTAGAGACTAAGTGTCGGAGTGCAAGAAAAAAACAAATGCGCCTCTAAGAGTAACAGTAAAAACCAGGATTTTATTAAATAACAAGTAACTACTCACAGAAGTAGTAGGGTGCTGCGCTTTGCAGTGTCAGCCACTGCTGGCTTCTTTGCTGGAGTCCTGTGGTGGTCCTGCTGGGCTGGGGTGGTGGGGAGTGCTGGTTCAGCTGTACTGGGGGAGGAGGGTCCTTCGGTGAGTCCCGGGGAAACCTTCTCTAGGAGACAGTGGTCCGCAGCAATCCGATCCGACCGGTGCCAGTGCGTGCAGGAGAGGTGACCACAGCAACGGAGATGCGTTTACGGGGCTCTACCCCTTCAGGCCGTGAGTGCTGCATACTGAAGTGAGGCAGCTTATATGGGCTGGGGGGAGGGAGGAGCGCTGATCCGTTCATCTCCCTCCTGATGTTTAACCCTTCGGATGGTGCCGGCCATACTTGATTGATGATAAAATTAAAAAAGAAAGAAAGGTTGTGCAATGGGCTGGGAACATTAGTTTGGTTAACTGGGTTCCAAAAAAAATCTGTTTTTCAGAATGTGGGGAGGGAA
>BLSH010506231.1:673154-717322 GCA_018402905.1 Glandirana rugosa | reverse complement strand
CCTATTTATACACGGATGGTTCATATAATCTGTCTTATGTAGGGCAGATTTACATTCTATCAGTATGGAAGACCGTGATCCTGTGTTCCTGGGATCTATGCCTTCCCTTAGTAAACGCACCTTCCACACAGTGAGAAAATGCTTGGTAGGCACATATTTATCCCATTGATGGCCCTAGATGTTAACCCCTTCCCAGACAGTGTCATTAGTACAGTGACAGTGCATATTTATAGCACTGATCATTGTATTAGTGTCACTGGTTCCCACAGTGTGTCAAAAGTGTCACTTGGTGTCAGATTTGTCTGCTGCAATATTGAGGTCCCTCTAGAAGTCGCTGATCGCCATCATTACTAGTAAAACAAGTCCCCAGATTTAATTTTAAAAATCTGGTCTCCTTACCCTAGACTGAGCCTGTGTTTGTGGAACTATGCTTGTGACTGGCAGCTTCTGTATTGGTAAGGGAGACCTGGGCATATTCTCAGCGGCCCCTTTGGGAAACAGAATCCTACTGTATGTAAAACATTCTGTCCCTTATTTGTGTAATGTGCAAGAGAGAAGGGGTGGGGGGAACCTAAATTAAAGAAGTACAAAGTAAGCCTGCAGGGGGGCAATGGGGAAAATGGTACCACAGATGTGGCCAGACTTCCAAAGATCATGGGGGGGGGGGGAAGGGGGGTGGGGGCAGAATCCTTCTACTTAGAATAGTTTGCATAAGGTGTAGCCCAAGAAGTGCTGGATTTGTTCTATGATGTGTAATGCATCCAATATTTGGATATTCAAAAATGACTGTTTTCTATTTTCTCTTGCAATATTCCCTGGAGCAACATCTCCTAACTGTATCTGTATTAAATGGTCTCCATCTTGTTAAAGTTTAATCAAAACCCCAACCCTAGGGGATGGGAAAAGAAACCCAAAATGATTTGATTATAAATCTGAATAATCCTGAAAAATGTTTCTATTGGATGAAAAACCAATATGACTCACCACTCTATAAACGATCCACCACTCCACAAAAAAATGGTGACCAAGCGTTTTGTGTGTGACACTCGTGATTTTAAACCATTAACTCCCAATGGTACCCACCCATAGCACAAAAATATAAAGTATCCCACAAAAGTGAGTACACCCCTCACATTTTTGTAAATATTTTATTGTATTTTTTTATGTGACAACACTGAAGAAATTACTTTGCTACAATGTAAAGTAGTGAGTGTACAGCTTGTATAAGTGCCCATTCACACAGGGGCGACTTGCGCTCCGACTTGAGTCGTCCTAAGTCACTTGACATTTGAAATCCCATTGAAATAAATGGGAGCCGTCTTAATGTTCACTAAAGTCGTAGCGACTTCAGAAAAGGTTCCTGCACGACTTCTTCTAGGCGACTTCTATCCGACTCGTGCCCATAGAATTGAATAGACCTCTCCTCCAAATCCGGTTCCCCCATCTAAATGCAAGTGACTTTACAGTTAAAAGAAAATAATTTATCCAGGACACCCCCCCCCCTCCCTGCTCTGATTGGCCACAAACAAAGTTGCCTGGTATGAAGTCGCGCTGAAATCGCCAAGCAAAATCGCACTGAAGTCGGGTCGCCCCTGTGTGAATTCAGCCTAACAGTGTAAATTTTCTGTCCCCTCAAAATAACTCAACACATAACCATTAATGTCTAAACCGCTGGCAACAAAAGTGAGTACACCCATAAGTGAAAATGTCCAAATTGGGCCCAAAGTGTCAATATTTTGTGTGGCCACCATTACTTTCCAGCACTGCCTTAACCCTCTTGCGCATGGAGTTCACCAGAGCTTCACAGGTTGGTCGACCATGGCAAGGCCTGTTCTGAGTGGAACCTGTCCTGTTGAATTGCTGTATGGTCTTGGCCATGGTGCTGCAGCTCAGTTTCAAAGTATTGACAATCTTCTTATAGCCTAGGCCATCTTTATGTAGAGCAACAATTCTTTTTTTCAGATCCTCTGAGTTCTTTGCCATGAGGTGCCATGTTGAACTTCTAGTGACTAGTATGAGAGAGTGAGATCAATGACACCAAATTTAACACACCTGAGACCTTGTAACACTGAGTCACATGACACTGGGGAGGCAAAATGGCTAATTGGGCCCCATTTGGACATTTTCACTTAGGGGTGTAATCACTTTTGTTGCCAGCGGTTTAGACATTAATGGCTGTATGTTGAGTTATTTTGAGGGGACAGCAAATTTAAACTGTTATACAAGCTGTACACTCACTACTTTACATTGTAGCAAAGTGTCATTTCTTCAGTAATGTTACATGAAAATATATAATAAAATATTTACAAACGTGAGGGGTGTACTCACTTTTGTGAGTATGTATGTTTTTTAGTGTAGATGCTCAAACTTTTTATTGAAACTTTATTGTAAAATGTGTAAATTTTCAAGCACTGTATAAAAACGAAGACTTGAAACTTGTTTGAGTTTTGTGACATTCATATGTGTTTTAAATTAAGGGGGGGGGGAGCATATTTTAGTTGTGGATCTCATGTACATGTATTCTCTCATACTAGTATCCTTCTTTGAGGTATATTCTAAGTCCCATTTTTATCCCTACCTTGTTTGTTCTATACAATTTGATACTGGGATGGCACCTCTAGAAGTTCTATACTAAGATCTGACATGGGTCCACCATTTTGAATTATGAGGGATTCTTACAAATCTATTTAAAGCGGAGTTCCACTCAAAAGTGGAACTTCTTCTGCTTTAAAACATTCTCCCCAGCTCCTGATGGCGAAAGGAGCTTTTGGGGAGGGGGGGGGGGGGGTGCGGATACCCGATTTTTACAGATACTTCCGTTCCGGTCGCCTTAGGCAATCAGAAGTGGAAGGTCTCCTTCCCCCTCCCGAAGTCTTCTGGGATACAGGACAGGTCCTAGAAGACTTGAGGACCAATCACATCAATGGACCGGGAAACAGGTGAGTGTCTGTTTGTTAAAAGTCAGCAGCTAAATTTTTTTTTTTTTTTTTGTTTTGTAGCTGTTGACTTAAACTTAAAATACAGTGGAACTCCGCTTTAAACCTGCAGAATTACCTTGTGGAACCTCCTCCTCCAGATCGGATTTGTCAAACAAAAGTAGATGAAATACTGCATTCCTTAGTTCTCTACAAGCATAGGTCTGCCTTTTTAGCCACTGAATGGTACTGCACTTGAAGCAACAAAATGACTTGGAGCACCAATAAGAAAATACAACATTCCATGTTGCATCCTATGCCAACTAATCGGATGGCAGCTATTGCCCACATAGTGACAACTATTAATTTTGATCAGTTTGCTAGGGAGGATGATCTGCATACTAGGAACTTGAGCAAATATCAACAGGTTCAAAGACCTTTTACTAAAATTCTTTTATTTTTGTTTTTTTATTTTTTTTCATGGATCCCATTTCAATTCTTAAACCTGCCTTCTCTCCATTGGTAGTCAATAGCGAATCTATACTGTAGGCATATTTGTATTTTTTATATATGGCTATTTAATATACATTTGTAATTTTATTTATTTTTTTTCTTCTTCCCCATCTTTTGGTGTCAGGCCGCCCTCAAGCTTCCAAAAGGCACAGAAGAACAGCAGCAGAAGTAAGTTTGCTCTTATGATTCTATGTCTTAAATGCTTTTGCTTTAGCTGTATTTTCTGAGTGAGTGGGATTAATTGAGGAAAAATGTGTGGAGTTACTGTAAGTGTTCAGAAGATATTTGAGATTTGAAGTCAAGTGTATGTCAAGCTAAGAAGGGCTGGCCCAAGACATTGTGCTGCTTGGGTCCAAGAATGAAATGCTGCCCCCCCCCAAAAAAAAAATCACGCCCCCCAAAAGTCCCCCACATCCATTATTTTATATCTTGTCAGATTTGCATGCAACATCACCTTGTCTACATGCAAAATTATGACATACCATTATGTTCAATTCCAAGGGGCGGGCTAGGGCAGTATAGGGGCGGGCTAGGGCAGTATAGAAGAGGTGGCCGTGGTTCAATTTGCTTCCCCTCTCAAAGTGCTGCCTGGGTCCAATAAACCCACTGGATCCCATTGTAGGGTCAGCCCTGAAGCGACGCCATCCCCTTCTTCTTTTTTTTTTTTTTTTTTTTTTTTTCTTAGGAGGGTTTACTACTACTTTAATAATTTTCAGCCAAGGAAGCTGCCATCTTGGCCTCTGTTTAATCTACAACTGCCATGATGCTGCACATGTGATCAGCTATGACACCAGCCATTGGATGGTTTGACAGTTTGGTTTAGAGCACAACCAATGGGAGTGTTACATTTCCGGCACGTGCCGGAAATGTGACTGGTTTTTAACCTGTTAAATGCGTGGGTTTACTACCGCTTTAACCCTAACATAATGTTCTGAAATTGGCTAAATACATTCCAGGTGTGGCATTTACACTCTCAGATCCCACACTGCAGAGATTTTTCTGCTCCTGAGATGACAATCTGTACAGACATTGTCTCCACCATGTGTTTTGGCAGACATGCACCATTCCCATTTTTGCATCTGCTGTTGCCAGACAGGAATGGAACAGAGTATGACAACACTCTAACAATCTTTAAAATTCTTTTTATTGAAAGAGAAACCAATAAATCCAAGTTATCCTGAAGGCTGAAAAATTATTTGATTTGGTGGTTAGTTTTGCAGATTGTAACTCAGTCCATTTAATAAATTTCACTGGTATACAGGTGTTTCTCTCATGTTTAAAAACCTTGTGATTTCTCACAGGCGGTTTGCTGCTCTACAGGATGGTCTAAAGGAAGCAGTGGGAGTTCCATTAAGCCTGGCTGAGAAAGTCAACACTTTGTGGAAGCCCTTGTTAGCGCTTTCTAAACACGGCAACACAGCCTGTATATCTGACCTTCAGGTAAAGAACGTGTTTAAAGGAAATCTGATGTTCACATACACCTTCTTCATTTTAGAACATTAGCATTGTAATAGTAATCCAAACAATAAATGGTTATTTCACAATCCAATGTAAGCGTACTTGAGAAATTTCCTTTTCATGTTGTGAGTTCTGCTGGCCCTCTTTCCACAACTTCCTTGTTCCCTGCATGCTTTGAAAACTCTTCCTCTCAGTACCTCTGTAGTTCAGAAGGCAGGCTCTATTAATTCTATGATACAGCAGTGCTTATCAACAGGGCATAGTGAATGTGTGTCACCATAGGCGTGCGCACATAGGGTGGCAGGTGTGCTTGGGCCCTCCCTCGGATCGCCACCCTAGACCACCAGGGAGCCTGCCCAGGGATGTACCCACCCAGGACCACCAGGCAGCCGATCTGGACCACCAGGGAGACCCCCCTAGACCACCAGGTAAGTGACATACTGCCCAATGTGGATGACGCTCAGTGCCACCTTCAGATGCCACCCTAGACCACCAGGGAATGAGCCCCTATCAATGTATATGCCCACCAGTGCCCCTATCAGTGTCCACCAGTGCCCCTATCAATGCATATCAGTGCCCACCATTGCCACCTACCAGTGCCCACCTATCAGTGCTCATCAGTGCCCAGTGCCGCCTATGAGTGCCAATCAGTGCTGTCTAATAGTGCCCATCAGTGCCGCTTAGCAGTGTCCGTCAGTGCTGCATATCAGTGCCACCTCTCAGTATCCGTCAGTGTTGCTTATCAGTGCCGCCTAACAGTGCTCATCATCACTGCATATCAGTGCCACCTCATCAGTGCCAATCAGTACTGCCACATCAGTGCCCGTCAGTGTAGCCTCATCAGTGCCCACTAGTGATGGAGAAAATTTACTTATTTACAAAGTTTTGTGACAAAAATAGAGAATTTTTTTTTTTTTTTTTTCAAAATTTTCGGTCTTTTTTTATTTGTATCGCAAAAAATAAAAACCGCAGGGGTGATCAAATACCACCAAAATAAAGCTCTATTTGTGGGAACAAAATGATAAAAAATCTGTTTGGGTGCAGCGTCGCACGACCGCGCAATTGTCATTCAAAGCGCAACAGCACTGAAAACTGAAAATTGGTCTGGTAGTAAAGTGTTCTAAGTACATAGTATTGAAGTGGATATATATATTTTTACACACGTTTGTTTGCACTTTGTGGTGCACACCTATGTGTGTCACAGAATTCAAGGAAGTCAACATGCTGGGGTCTTCACAAAGCAAGTTTAGACATTTTTAAGATCGGATTTAATAGAAGTAGGATGTAATTAATTGACTGACTTTGTGGTGGAAATATGATTTAATACTTTGACCATAGATGCACTTTAGTTCAGTGTCAAACCAGTAATTTCTTCCTTCACTGATGGCGATTAGCATCAGAGAAAAGTAAACGGTCCAAGAAAATAGAGATGAAAGTATGAAAAATAATGGAAAATCTGCTCTGCTTGTAGTCTCCGGCAGCTTTTTTTCAGTCACTTATTGTCTGTATGCATGCAGGCAAATCATTTCTACAATGTCGTTTCTCAGGGCAGGTTTCCTTATGGTAATGGGGGCATCTCTATTTTGAACTCTGTGTAAAATGGTTACAAGGTTAAAAAATTGGGAATGGACTTCCCAAGATGAGAGGTATAGTCTCCTCCTTATTGGAGTACGCTAAGTATTAGTGACACACATGTATTGACAGTTTTGTATTTTAAATACGGTTTTGGTATGAACATTAAAAACGATGTTCCTATTTGTACCTGGATATCCTGTTTTTATCCCGATGTATAAATAAAATGCTTTGCTTTAGGCTGGGTTCACACCTATGCGAATTGGATGTGGCTTAAACCGCAGGACACTTGAAAACACATTGTTTTCAATGTGTCCGGTTCACATGTGTGGTGCATTCGCACTCCGCATTGCACAAAAACGTGTGCCTTTTCTGTGCAGTGTGGTGCGAATTCCCAACACGTTGAGTTCAATGGGAGCTCATCTAACACGGAGATGCACTCCGCACTGAACGGGGATATTTTCCCTGCTCGTGGCTCCTCCCCATCTCTACCCCCGCAGCTGCTGCGCTGTGGGAACGGACAGGAGCTGCCGAACGGTGGCTCCGTCCCTTCCCGGCAGCAGACATGCTGAAATTCGCACTGGACAGTTGTGAATCCAGCCTTACTCTTTCTGTTCTGTCCAGTCGGTACCAAGATAGTCCATTTCCTTGCCTTTAGTAGGGGACTTGTCTCCATTCACAATTTTTCAGTGTTTGGATGATGGTACCCCTATCTTTGTATTTGTATTACTACTTCTATTAGAGGCCATCTTTTGTTAGTTACAAGGTTAGTCTGGTTGAAAAGAGACACTAGTCCATCTGGTTCAACCAATTTATAAAAAACAAAGTAAACCTCCCATACACACAATATTATACCCATAGGTGATCCAAAGGAAGGGTGACAGTGCTTTAACGCTGACACAGTAAGTACATCATACATGTGTGCATACTGTTTTTTTTTTCCTGCCAGGACTTATCATTTTGCCCAGTCTGTCTTGGGATTTATATGCTAAATGGCAAAGCCAGGATGGTGACTTGACTTTTCTGTGCTGCTGTCAAGCAGTACAGTTTGGTCACCTCTCCGCCCGCAGGCTAAAATGATCCCTGTGCTCATTCTCCTGTTGGTGTATACCTTGTCAACACGATACACATAGGAGAGCCCACATAATTGGCCCTTCATTCACTCTACATCTCTCCCAGTCTGACTGTTGCTGTGGCCCCAGTAGAGGGCCAAAATCTCATTTTGGCTCAAATAAAATTTTGCAAGAATTGTAGAAAATCTTATTGAAGGCTTTATTGGCTTCTGTTTGTGTGTGTGTGTGTGTGTGTGTGTGTGTGTGTGTGTGTGTTGTGTGTTTTTTTTTTTTTTTTTTTTTTTTTAATAGGAATTTAGGCCTTGTTACTTTCTCAAAATGAGTGATAAGTGAGCAGGTCTGCCCTTACTAAATTCACATTCGTACCTACCAGTGTTAGAAGAAAAGCTGTAAGCCCAGTATCCTACCTGGAAAGGCACGTTTTACAAATTTTACCTCCTATGTTGGTTATATAGAACATTTATTTTAATGACTGAATTTTCTTCAATGTCTATTTTTGCCTCTGATCTCAAAGTACCACTTTCATTCTGTTTTGACAAATATAAAGACACATTCATCCAAGTTTCTTGAATGTTTATTGACCAAATTAATTTTTTACCATTTCACAGGTGGCAGCAAAAGCATTAGAGACTGGAGTGTTTGGGGCATATTTTAATGTCCTAATCAACCTTCGAGAAATAAAAGATGAAGAATTTAAAAGCCAGGTAACAAGTGTTGCATGAACTATTTGTCAGCTATATATTATAGTATCTCACAAAAGTGAGTACACCCCCCACATTTTTGTAAATATTTTATTATATATTTTCATGTGACAACACTGAAGAAATTACACTTTGCTACAATGTAAAGTAGTGAGTGTACAGCTTGTATAACAGTGTAAATTTGCTGTCCCCTCCCAATAACTCAACACACAGCCATTAATGTCTAAACCGCTGAGTACACCCCCAAGTGAAAATGTCCAAATTGGGCCCAATTAGTAATTTTCCCTCCCCGGTGTCATGTGACTCGATAGTGTTACAAGGTCTCATTTACAAAAATGTGAGGGGTGTACTCCCTTTTGTGAGTGTGTGTGTGTGTGTATATGTATGTGTGTGTATATATGTATGTATATATATATATATATTTATTTTTAACTGTTGGTTCCGAAAACCTGTAAATAATTGCCCTATATCACCCGATATCCTTTCAAACTGTGACTGTATCTTATCATAGTTCACCTATTGCAGGGCCCATTCACACCAGAAACTGTGCGTTTTTACATGCATAGTTCCCTTTTGAAAGCACTTCTGTTTGTCTTTTTTGGGCTGATATGTGCATTGCATTTCTGTGCTGTACTTTTTTGCACTGTAATAGTGTGAACTATGCCCATAGGATAACCAGGATTTTGGATGGTCTATGCAGTTTCAGTTTTTGCCTCCCATTGTATCCGGTGCGAATGGGCCCTCAAAGTTTGTGTAGTATTACCCGAGAGTAGTGAATGCTTGGAGCAGACTTCCAGCAGAGGTAATAAATCTGTAAACCAGTGGCAGCTGGTAGGTTTTTTTTTTTTTTTTTTTTTGTGGGCGGCAAACCACCAACAACCACCCCCCCCCTTGGGTCAGCGGTATTTCCCACCCCCCACGCACTTACCTCATCGGTTTTTGGGCGGTGGCCGGGTTGCAGGCTCCGGTGGATGGCAGGCAGGCTCCTGTGTCTTCTGTTAAACGGCAGCTTCCACTGTGCAGCTCCTCCCTCCTCCTAGGCATCCAATAGGATCACCTGTCCTTTCAGCCGATGGGTCTCAGACACTCTTCCTGATTGGTCGGGAGGAGGAAAAGAGTGGCGATAGCGAATATTCATTCGCTAGTGTCACACAACTGCGTGGGATCAGGGCCCAGTGCTCTGCCCCCCCTGAGCCCACCCTATTTTGAAGCCTATTAAAGTCTTTTGCCTCTAATCACATGCTTCAAAAACTACTTCCCCCCCCCCCCCCCATTGTAATCCATAATCCGGTGCCCTGCTATGTAGATCAGGGGGCCAGACGCATGGACAGGCTGCCGCTGCTGTAAACTGTAAGTGAAGTTGAAAATGCTTGGAATAATTATAGGTCCATTGCCAAACAAGAATGGGTAAAAAAATGTATAAAAAGCAGACTCAATAGACCAGTCCTCTTGCTATCTTCTATGCTCCTCTGCTAGTCAGACCACAAGAGATTCTATTCACAGGAGAGATCTCTTCATTTTACAGTGTTGCAGAGCAGGAATGTCTGGAAATGGATAAGGCTGAATTCCAGGCATGGATTTTTTTTTTTTTTTTCATGGTCCAAGCTGCATCAATGTAAGCATGCATATGCCTTAACTGTGGGATTGCTGTAGTATAAGCAGCTTGTATGTGGCTGCCCAGGTGCATAGTTGACACGGGGCTGCTCACTCGGCACAGGTGCATTTTACAGAATGCCTTGCATTTTTCTTAATGCATGAATGCTTTCTCTGATTGGATAAAGTGTAGATCATGATGTCATTGTCCAGATTCTCCACCTCTGCAGGGGAAAAGGCGCCCCTGTGGAGTGAGCGACCACTTGTGTTCAGTATACAGCAGGGCAGCTGTTTGGCATGGGACCTAAAAGACCATCTAGGTCTCTATCACTGTAGTAGCTGTGACTGCTTCCATAGCAATGCCACAGATATGGCATATGCATACTAAACTGTAACTATGCAAACAAATTCATACCCAATTTCAGCTTTAAATGGATAGCCTAGGCTTGGCAGCTAAGCCATTGGTATTCTCAAAAGGAGAGGTCATAAATGACCACCTTCTGATAAGTATTGGGTACATACAAAGCCACAACCGTTTAGGATGACCCAAGCTTGGCTTTTCTTTTATTAAGGGACTTTAGACTGCAGGTTTCACTTGATTAGGACATGGCATGATGGTGCATTTGGCCTTTAAAAGGTTTATAGAACCCTTTTGAAAAAATGAAAGTATGGCGCCCACATTTGCAGGAAAAAAAAAATGCAGTCACTCTTCATCCAGCTATGTGTACCAGGTATGGATTTTCAGTTAAAGAGCTGGCGGAAGTGTCAATGGACTACACGTGCAGCGATTACTATTGAATGTTGTTGAGGGGTCGGCTTGGCATCTGGTTACTCTAAATATTGGTGAAACATACTAAAAATGATTGAGTTGGCCATTTAAAAGAAATCCTCCTTTCTAAAAATGCATAATTATGTTTCAGTGAATGGCAGTTGAATAAAACTCTTTATTATAATTTTTATTTTCCAGACCCAAAAGAAAGCTACCCAACTATTGGATGAAGCAAAAAATAGTGTTCAGTCTGTTTTGCAAATTTGTGAGGGGCGCAACTGAATTCTCGCAAAATAAATTGTAACTACTATTGCACAATTAATTGTTTGTCTTATTGGTGGGAAACCTCTGGTGAAAATGGGGTTATTAAAATTAATACCTTGCCTCCCTCATTTTCTCCAAAATTTTCAGTTTTGGCAATTAAATGATCAGAATAAAATATTTTATCTGTGCTGGTTATTCCTGGAAAGCAACAGATTTGTTAAAACACAGCAGTTTTAAGGTACATTTGACAGAAAAAAGCTAGAAAGAATGTAGAGTTGTCCTAAACCTTCACAAGTTAGATCAACTCCTAATGAGGCCTCTCATAAATGGCCCAATTGTAAACAGTCTAATGAGCATTACACATCTGAGTCTGGAATTTGACTACCGCCTTAACTCCGAGCCAAACCCTATACAGTACATATCCCAAAAGTTCCTGTTGTAATGGAATTTTATTTATAAAAATGGCTACACTAATGGATAAAATTATATCAATCAGACCTCAAATCATGCCTAATTTGCAAGGTCCAGAAAGCTAATAAAACAAACTAGACCTCCTACGAGAAAGATGGATACGATATGTGTGTGTGTGTGGTTTTTTTTTTTTTTTCTTTTTCCCCACCTTGAGCTTTTTTATTAGCTTTACCTATTTCCTCGTAATTGATACAACTCCCATTTGGCAGCCAAAGTAAAATCTGTAAAGCCTTGTACACACGGTTCGACGGTCATACGACCACTTGTTGGTACTACCAAAGTTTTCTAGTTTGCTCTTACAACTCCTGTTGTACGTCGGCTGTTCTAATCGTGCGTAGTAACGGTCGGATTAGCATACAACGGTCGTTCGTGCGACCTGTTGCATACGACCGTCGAACCGTGTGTACGAGGCTTAACAAAGTAGTTCATGCAAGGTGGGAAAATGGGAAGCTGTTTAACAACTTTTTTTTTTATAAATCATTCCACTTTGCTTCTTTAGCACTGGTGTAGCACCAGTGAATTTTAACTGGTTCTTTTCCATTCACTCTGGGTCCAATAAACCGTCTTTTTCAAATCAGCTGTCTTCTAATTTTATTGCTTGTAGAGCTTATAACCAGAGAGGGATTGGGGCATGGGATACTTTAAAAATGGCTAACAACATCAATGAGAAGACAGTCTAAACCCGCACACCTGGGGACCACATCTTTCTGAACAGTTTCTAAGCATCAAAGCTGGGGACCATCCTGTACAATTTCACAGCTGTAGGTAACGGTGCAATTTTAGAAACCCTGCACAGTACGGGAAAACACTCTTTACAAAGCTCAGGGTCTTGCTTCAGACAGGGGAATGGCCATTATCTGACCCCAATGAGACTAATCTCAGTCAGAGCAATGGCTGGCACATTTATCCCAAAAGCACAGTCACCAAGAATCAGTTCAGGGTCATTACCCATCAGTCCCCAGGACAGTTGCCACCTTCCTCCAGACAAGTGGGTGAGAAAAATCCTTCTCAAGACCAGATTCTTTGAAGTCCTACAGGCAGTTCCAGGTCTTCAGCCCCAAGTTCTCAGGGAACAGCAACACAATTCAAGGCTCGCCTCAGCGGGACAGTAGCCCACTCTTAAGGCTGGGAACTCTCCTTGCTGGAGAAGACTATCTCTCCAGGGCTTTAGGTTGTCTATCTGCTTCCCCAGCACTCATCTGTTTACATTCAAGTTGGTTATTTGAGCACTCCCTCCTTGGGGTCCTTTCACACATGCGGACCGTTCAGGTCCACCTGTCAGCTTTTCAGGTGGACCTGAATGCACGCTCCATGCAATTCTATGGAGCAACGGATGTTAGCGGTGACCTATCCGCTGACATTCAATCTGCTTCGCAAAATCCTGACAGATGGAAACCCTATTTTCCATTAGTTTATCGGATTGCATGAAAATGTACAAGTGGATCCGTTTTCATCCGATCCCCTATAGAGGAGAGCGGGGCTCTGACCGGTCCATCTATGCACAGTGAGCAGAGAAGGACCTGTCATCCGCTGGCTCAGCAGGGATCAATGGGTCAATCCCTGCTGAGCAAGCGGAGTCCGTGAAAATGCACATGACTGTGTGAAAGAGCCCTTAACCCCTAGAGCCAGGGGGAAGCAATCAATCTCCCAGCCTGTGAAACCCTAAACCGACCAGACCAAACACTGCTCCCTTTACTACAGAAGGCGCCAAAAACTAAATTTACCTAGCAGCTTAACTAGGACAGTGAAATACTGGTATTGACACTAGTTTGATAGCCGTTAAGGAATAAAGTTCACATGCCACATTTATAGCTTAATTACTCATTTAAAAAAAAAAAAAGCCTGGAGTTACTCCACCCCACTTGTTAGCCACACAGCTAACACTTAGATCTTATTTTCTATTCAACATTTTCCTGGTATATTGTCAGCACCCAATGTATGTGCTTTGATGTGGGAAGAAGAGCTCATGAAACCCCCTTTGCTTCTCTCCACTGTGTGCTTCACCCAAATGGTGCCACTGCACAGAATGAATGTACCCTTGCAATGTCCATTTTTATTTTAGCTCTCATTTCTCACAGTAACTGCCTCCCTCCTACCTTCTAGCCTGTGAGAATTGACAGCTGAAATAAATGAAATGGCCATAGTTGTATAGTTTACTGTGTGTAATGGGTAAAGGCAACTTGTACACATTCACCAAAATTCTGACACCACATGGCAGTATACAAACCTTATGCTTTGGCAGCAATTCCCTGGTGTTGGTTTGGTAACGCAATAATGGTTACATGTGACTATACATGAACTGCAGGACTGCAACTTTATTTTTCTTTAATTTCAGATGTGGTGTCTCATAGGTCAGCAGACAGGAAAGCATGGCCTGGTAGGAAGGAAGACAGGCCGCAGTCCAGTGGTTAAAGGAGTTGTAAAATCAGAAGGCTTCTTATCTTAATGCATTCTATGCATAAAGATAAAAAACCTGTTTGTAACCGCCTCCCCAGCACCCACTAATTACTTACCTGAACCCCATCTCTCTCCAGCAATGTCCAGCTGATTGGCTGAGACACAGCAGCGGTGCTATTGGCTCCCACGGCTGTCAAAGTCAGCAAATCAGGGGAGAGAGGGCCGGGTCCAGGCTCTGTGTCTGAATGGATACATGGAGCTATGACTCGGTTTGGGTGCCCCCATAGCAAGCTGCTGGCTGAGGGGGCACTTGACAGGAGGGAGGGGCCAGGAGCACTGAAGAGGGACCTGAGAAGAGGAGGCTGCTCTGTGCAAAATCAACTGACATGTTTATTTTTTTAAAAAATGACTTTACATCTTTTAGGCTACTTTCACGCGGGGGCAGTAGCGGTAAAGCGCTGCTAGTTTTAGCGGCACTTTACCACTGTCATAGTGGTGCTTTGGGCGGTAGCGGTGCGCTTTTAACCCCCCCAATGAAGGGGTTAAAAGCGCAAGTGTGTGACACTTCCGAAGTGATGGCCATTTATGTCAATGGCAGGGGCGGTTCCTGCACCACCCCAAAGATGCTGCTTGCAGGACTTTTTTCTCCCTCTACTGCAAGTGCGCCGCCCCAGTGTGAAAGCTTGTGTTTTCACACTGGGGTGGATTGGGTGGAGTTTTTTAGGTGCTATTTTTAGCGCTAAAGTGCCTGAAAAACATTACAGTGTGAAAGGGGTCTAAGAAGTGCTTTAGGCACTTAAAGTAGATGTAAACCCACCACTCACCCAGTATAAACTAATGGCACAGAAGTAATGTGTGTGTGTGTGTGTGTGTGTGTGTGTGTGTGTGTGTGTGTGTGTGTGTGTGTGTGTATATATATACATGCAAGCCTCCTGCATGTATCCCTACCTTGCAAATGTCACCCTCTTCAGCAGTAGCAGCCCCACAAATCTCTGGAATCAGTGGGTAGGTCTCTTTGCTGGAGCTCGTTGTTGTCTTGTCGAGTTGTGATCTAACAAGACTCCCTGCCCACTTCTACACTGTCCTACTTTGCTGTTCCGGAGTTTTGAGAAACATCCAGTCAAAACTCAGATACCACATAAATTCAGCATGCCCAATCATGGAAGAGCTGGAGAAGAAAGGAGGGAGGGGGTGGGAAGCTTCGTCTGCTCCGTGCATGAGGTAAGGAAATTATCTGTCACTCTCACAGCACGGGGAAGAAACTCCTCCTATTTCTCAGTTGGTTGTATTTTTTTTCTTACTGAAAAAAGATAAGGGAATTGCTCAGAGCTGGATTAACTCTGCGGCAAGACTGCGCACAAATGACATGCTCTACTCTACCAGGCAGAATTATTTTTTTTTTTTTTTTCGGGTTTACATCCAAAAACCTTTGTAGGGATCCACTGCCTTCTACTGTCTGAATTTTATAAATGCCTGTAAATATTTATGGACTTCCTGTTGTTGACATTAAAATTTTAAAAGGAGGAATTGTGCCACATGTCTTGTCCATGCTACTAAACCCAAAATGCATATTATGCAAGTCTTCTTATGATTTATTAGTTTACATGCCGCTGCTGAGTGTATATCTAAATCCTCGTGACAGGGTAGCTTTGGTCTGTCCTTATTTCACATGCACAGTGCCA
The DNA here is from genome assembly GCA_018402905.1 of Glandirana rugosa. Taxonomy (NCBI): domain Eukaryota; kingdom Metazoa; phylum Chordata; class Amphibia; order Anura; family Ranidae; genus Glandirana; species Glandirana rugosa. The sequence goes on along the minus strand of BLSH010506231.1, from coordinate 701,914 downwards.
GACAGCTAGGTCTGTGCCAGTGTTGCTAACCCCCTGTAGTGAAATTTGCTTGACAGGATGCCAAAATTTACAAATCGCACCAATTTTTTTACTGGCAAAAATCATGAAATTTAATGACAGTGCCACTTTTTTTTTTTTTTTTTTCCTGACCCTGCAAAAAAAGTACCGAAAATGGCCATTCTCAGTGCTAAACAGTGCAGATATCAATATTTAAACAATAAACATGTAGCTAGTGCTATTAACAATGTGTTTAAGTTAAACAAAAGTCAAAAAACATATTTATCCACTTACATGAAGGTCAGGTTAAGATAACCCAGCCAGCACCGAGTTCCCCCCCATACATCAGAGCCTGCAGAATTCCCCCTTACAATTCAAGGGAACTCTGACGCAAAGGGGAATGCTGCAGACCATGATCTAAGGGTCAACTCTGGTGACCAGAGACCACCACATATCAGAATCCACTTTGTTCCCCTTTACACCAGAGTTCCCACTTACAGGGGTCTGCAGCATTGCCCTTTACATCAGGGTCTGCAGAGTTCCTACTTGCACTGTAAGGGGGAATTCTGCAGACTCTGATGTAAAGGGGAATGCTGGGAATTCTGATGTGGGGGGGGGGGGGGGGCTTCCGCAGAGTGAATACACGAAGGTAAGGGGGAAGTTACTGATCTAAGGGGGAACCTTTTATCTCGGTGCTCTCTTAAATTAGTGCCACCCCCACTCTCAGGGCTCAGTCAGACGGCTCTGGTTTTATCTTATACTCCCCTCTCCACAGTTCACACATGTCTGACTCCTCCTTTGAGCCTCATCCCTGTGTTGCTCCCACTCTTGCACCTCTGAGACTGCAGGCATGATACAAGACCAGAGATGGTCAGATTGTGGACATGATATAAGAGATGGGTAGAGGCTGCAGACATGATACAAGGAGTTGGTTAGAGGCTGCAGACATGATACAGGAGTGGGTTAAAGGCTGCAGACATGTTACAGGAGGTTGTTAGAGGATGTGGACAAGATACAGGGGATGGTCAAAGGATGCGGACATGGTACATTAAGTGGTTAGAGGATGTGGACATGGTACAGGAGATGGCAAGAGATTGTGGACATCTGTGATTATGTAAAATCTTACCACTGCCGTTCTTGTCTGGTAACTGCTGCCTGTGCCTTCAAGTGTGGACATCACATGGATAGCAGCCAACCCATGGATGGATGGATATTGCAGGGGTCCGGTGGTGGGAGTCTCCAGCAGCCAAGGATGGACGGTGTACAGGGTTACATTGCTGTTGTGGTGGGTGGAGTCCCCACAGGCTCCTCCATCCATGGTGTGGGCCAGGGTCCGGTCTCGTGCCTGCTGATGTACTGCAGAGGCACCGAGACTTAGTGCCGTCCATTCCTTCTGATCTGGAATTCTCTATATGGTTTCAGCTTACGGATGGATAACCAGCATGGGTTGAGCTATGTTAGGCTTCTGATGGCCATGTCAGGATCATAGATTTAGAGGGCTGGTTGCATGTCAGATTAGAAACTATAAGCCCCCATTGACTGCAGCTTTGAAATTGTGCGACTTAATCTGAAATTGCACGATTTCAAAGCCGCGTATCAGTTGCAACTTCGGGTGTGACTTGGAAGACATCTGTGAAGCTTCATGCACAGATATCTATGCAAATCACATCTGAAATCGGCAAAGTAGTACAGGGAACTACTTCTTCAAATTGGTGCGCCACCACAAGCGACTTGTCATGAGATTTGACCTGTCCAATTGCATGACAAGTCACTCCAGTGTGATTGGGGGCTTGGGGGGGGGGGGGGACTAAAGAGTAGGCTGACTCTAAGTTTCAGTGCCACAGTTCCTAACCTGTGAAGCTCCATTCCGGGCTAGTTGGACAACAGTTGGAAGATCTACCAATGACTGCAGATCTTGTCTTCAGGACTCTGACACAAAGATAGATGCCACATGATCATAAGGGGCCCCTGCAACTGGACTTTGATGCAACATTCGTCTAGAGGTATCTCTTATTAACTAAAATACTCAGTATTTTTGTGCACAATTCCTTCTACCTGGCCCGTTTGCTGATAATACCTGTTTGCATGTTAGTTACAGTATGCACTGTTAATCTTTTCTTAACTGAAGCTTTTATTATTTCTAAACTGGCGTGCATGTACAGTGCTGTGCAAAAAATGTTATCGGGTGTGAAAAAATGCTGTAAATTAAGAATGATTTCAAAAATTGTATTATTGGTTTATTTTTTATCAATTAAAATAGAAAGTAAATGAACAGAGGAGAAATTCAAATCAATATTTGGTGTGACCACACTTTGCATTCAAAACTGCATCAAACATGTTCACTGGTAAACTACTAATTTCACACATGGGCGTAGCAGATATGTAAGCAGAAACAAGCAAAGAACTTTCTAAAATGTGCTTGTGGTTCCATTTATTACTTTATGGTACCCCAAATGTGAGTAGCAGTCGTGCTTTTGCTGCATGGTTTTCGTGCGACAAAACACATGAAAAATGCACAACGCAAAATGCACTTGACTAATGTCCAAAATTTGGTACATGAGCTGCTTTAGTGTGTTTTGGAGCAGAGGAAGGCCCATTGAAATGAATGTTGCCACTATAAAAACTCAATAAAACCAGTACCTTGTAGCATTGTTCAAGTGTGAATGGGGCCTATAACAAAACAAGCGACCTGTTAATGCATCTCAGTATGTGCTAATAGTCTACATTGCCACAGTAAATAATGCTATATATCGTGACATACAAAACTCAACAAATTAAAACAATATTCTTTCTCTAAAGATACCCTAACAACATAGGTAATTCACTGCATTCACATACTGTATTTTCAGCACATACAGTATCCTCACACCTGTATACAGTTTATGGAGAGAAATGTTTTATTTCTTCTATGGGCCTATTACACAATAACGTGGTCATTACTTATGATGCTGAAGTGGTATATATTTTTTTTTTTTGGTTTATGGGCAAACAAGAAATTCTAATGAAAATATTTAAGGCAAAGTAGATATCCTCCTGAGCTCACAGGTACATGATCCACAGTCCTACAGCTAGAGTTATATCATCCAAGTTAACCATCCGCACTTCCGTTAATTGCTCCTAAAATCTTCAGTTTATTAATTACTCCACAGCTTACAAATCCATTACAGCAAGTTCACACGTTTCAGCCTAAGCGGCTTCAGTCCAGTGCAGATTATTATGAAAATTATTGCCTTGCAAAAATTATTTCAGTAGGTTCTTTCTGTAAGCTCCATCAGCAATCTTCCAACAGGGCAGAACTGATCTATCGCTACTGTGGTTGTCATCTATTGAATAGATATCAATGAGCAATAGACCAGTGATTTGATCTGCCCTCTGTGAAGAAAAAAATTGAATGCAACCTTTGGCCTTTCTTTCCATATAAATGCTGTCTGCCCTTGCCTGTCTAGAAGCAATATCCCATTCAAGTGCATGGGAAGTTTGGACCTGCAGGAGGAGGGTTATATCACAGCTGAGTATATTTCAGGGTTCAGAAAGGAAGGCTAGGGATATTTTTAAACTCAAGAAATGTTTTTCTATTTAAGCCCCAAAGAGTGCATTCGGTACTTCTAGATTTGTTTTTTAAATATCAGAAACAAGTCCTCTAAACTATGACAACTTTTTGGATTTGGGCAAGGCATTATCTGGAGGTAAAATCACAGTTCATTCATATATACCACACACTTCAGCAGTTACTTTAACTGGTTATGCTAATAAGAAACTGTATTGTATAACTGGACAAAATTTGGATAATCCGTATTTGAAACATCTACTTGAATGGGTAGGAAACCTTTTTGTTATCGAATATATATATATATATATATATATATATATTTTTTTTTATTTTTATTTTGTTAATGCTAATTTTAGTACTCCCTTATCCCTAAGTAAACAAGACTCAAGGCAAGAGGTCCATGGCAGGTTGCCAAAATTAGAGGGTAGATATTCATTAGTAACCGTCTCTAGGTCTTTTTGTACAGACATACAGAGTAAAGCTGGATATATATGGGTTGAATTCCAAACAAATTTTCTTTTGAAAATCATAACTAAAAATTTGCAAATTTTCGCACCATTAGTGGGCCACAGCAAGGACCATCCAATTTGAGTGATCGGGTATGTTAGAAATTGTTGGAAAAACAAATTTAATTTTTAATCAATGATAGGAGAATCCTACTGGACATATAAATGAAAAATAAATGTGCATGAGCTGTGATCTGGAAAAAAAAGAAGAGTCCTGGCCACAACATGTATTTTCTGTAGCAACATGCAGTGAAATTGAAGGCTTGATTGCTTGAATTTCAAAATCAATGGTGGCACCATCGGGTCACAAATCACATAAAAAAATTCTGATTTTTGAAAAAGAAAGTTCATTCAAAATTCAACGCTTGTGAGGTCTGCACAAAAGCTGCTTTTTGTGGCTCCTGCTCATAGACAAACATTAGAAAAAAATGCTTTGCATTGTTTGTTACCCCCTCCGCACTCCACCCCCCGCCATTAGTTGCTAGGATTCAGGCAGCCAGGCTGCACAGCATCTTTGGTTGGCAGGACACAGGTGGCCAGCACAGGGCCATTACATGATATTGATAACCAATTAACTGATTAAAATCCAACTGCCATGAAAAAGTTTACGCTTTGCACCAGAAATGTTTGGCTGCATGTGATTTAAATGTTTTTCGCCTTTTCAATTCATGACTAAGAAAAGAAGAGTAATGCACTGTGAGTGCCCTGAATATTGTTTTCTTGGCTTGTTATAACAACCAATGATGCTGTGCAACCCAGGTGCTGAACATACAGAAGGCTGGTATGTCTGGTATGGACACTCCCTTTCCCCCACCCTGCCTCCTTGAGTGCCTAGCCTCATGGGTGACCTGGTCTTGGATACATATACAGTATCTCAAAAAAGTGAGTACACCCCTCACATTTTTGTAAATATTTTATCTTTTCATGTGACAACACTGAAGAAATGACACTTTGCTACAAGTAGTGAGTGTACAGCTTGCATAACGAGTTATTTTGAGGGGACATCAAATTTACACTAACACACAGCCATTAATGTCTAATCCGCTGACAACAAAAGTGAGCACACCCCTAAGTGAAACTGTCCAAATTGGGCCCAAACTGTCAATATTTTGGGTGACCATCATTATTTTCCAGCACTGCCTTAACCCTCTTTGGCATGAAGTTCACCAGAGCTTCACAGGTTGCCACTAAAGTCCTCTTCCACTCCTCCATGACAACATCACAGAGCTGGTGGATGTTAGAGGCCTTGCGCTCCTCCACCTTCCATTTGAGGATGCCCCACAGATGCTCAATAAGGTTTAGGTCTGGAGACATGCTTAGCCAGTCCATCACCTTTACCCTCAGCTTCTTTAGGCAGTGGTCATCTTGGAGGTGTGTTTGGGGTCGTTATCATGTTGAAATACTGCTCTGCGGCCCAGTCTCCGAAGGGAGGGGATTATGCTCTGCTTCAGTATGTCACAGTACATGTTGGCATTCTTGGTTCCCTCAATGAACTGTAACTCCCCAGTGCCGGCAGCACTCATGCAGCCCCAGATCATGACACTCCCACCACCATGCTTGACTGTAGGCAAGACACACTTGTCTTTGTACTCCTCACCTGGTTGCTGCCACACACGCTTGACACCATGTGAACCAAATAAATTTATCTTGGTCTCATCAGACCACAGGACATGGTTCCAGTAATCCATGTCCTTAGTCTGCTTGTCTTCAGCAAACTATTTGTGGGCTTTTTTGTGCAACATCTTTAGAAGAGGTTAACCAAATCCACATGGGACTGATGTAAAAACAAGAGTCTTGTGAAAAAAGCGGCCCCACTTGTACTCTTACTGTACTCGTGTACAAGTATAGACATAAACCGCAGCATCGGACGAATCCGTCTCACCACTCTATATATTAGCACGGTGTTCCCAGGTATGGATCATCCAGGCTGCTACTGACTGACAGCCGCGTGGTCACTCTGCCGCGTTTCGTCATCACTTCGTCTGAGGGCGCCCTCAGGAAACACCGGGAACACCGCGCTATTATACAGAGTGGTGAGACAGATTAGTCAGATGTGCAGTTTATGTCTATACTTGTACACGAGTATGCTATTACTACTTGTTGGATAAGTGCTTTTATTATGTGAGTGTATTTCCTAAGAGGGTTTTTTTTAATGAACACTAAAGTATCCTCAAGGTAATGCATGTGAAGCGCTTTGTATTTTCAAGGAATTATCTGCACAAGAGGTGGTTTACTTTTCCATTTGCATCAAGTTGTCTGCCGCACTAGCTGCTATGCTATATCTAGCTGCTGTGCTTATTATTGGCCACCTGCTGGTGAGTCTTTCCACATAGGGGGTTATCCCCTGGTGTGCACAAGGTGTGGTGACGGTGAGCAATACGGCCTGAATTACTTCACTTTTTGATGCATTGAACTTATGTTTACCAAGTAGAGCCGCTTTTTTCACAAGACTTTTGTTTTTACATCAGTCCCATGTGCATTTGGTTAATTTGTTTTATTTATATCAGTGGCTGCTGGTTTGAATAATAATTTTATATGATTTTTATAAGATTTGTACATTTTCATATGATCTGTGCATTATATTATTATTCTGTTCATTCATTTATTTATTATTTTTGTTTGATTTGTATAATTTTACAATTTTTTTAGAGTATGGTTATCCTAGAGCGCTGATAATTTAGCACTATAGCTTTTTAAACTGTAGTACTTTGATACATATCTTTAGAAGAGGCTTCCTTCTGGGACGACAGCCATGCAGACCAATTTGATGCAGTTTACGGTGTATGGTCTCAGCACTGACAGGCTGACCCCCCACCCCTTCAACCTCTGCAGCAATGCTGGCAGTCGGGCGGCACAGTGGTGTAGTGGGTAGCACTTTCGCCTGGTAACAAAAGGGTCGCTGGTTCGAATCCCAGCCACGACACTACCTGTGCCTGCGTGGGTTTCTTCCGGGTACTCCAATTTCCTCCTACACTCCAAAGACATGCTGGTAGGTAAATTAGATCCTGTCTAAATTGTCCCTAGTATATGTATGAATGTGAGTTAGGGACTTTAGATTGTAAGCTCCTTGAGGGTAGGGACTGATGTGAATGTAAAATATATATATATATATATGTAAAGTGCTGCGTAAATTGACGGCGCTATATAAGTACCTAAAATAAATAAATAAAATAAATATACGTCTATTTCCCAAAGACAACCTCTGGATATGACACTGAGCATGTGCACTCAACTAATCAATCATGACATGGCCTGTTCTGAGTGGTCCTGTTAAACCACTGTATGGTCTTGGCCACCATGCTGCAGCTAAGTTTCAGGGTCTTGGAAATCTTCTTATAGCCTAGGCGATCTTTATGTAGAGCAACAATTATTTTTTTCAGATCCTCAGAGTTCTTTGCCATGCGATAACACCAAATTTAACACACCTGCTCCCCATTCACACCTGAGTCCTTGTAACACTAACGAGTCACATGACACTGGGAAGGGAAAATGGCTAATTGGGCCCAATTTGGGCAATTTCACTTAGGGGTGTACTCTCGTTGCCAGCGGTTTAGACATTAAACATTTCAGCCCCGGGAGGATTTACCCCCTTCCTGACCAGAGCATTTTTTGCGTTTCGGCACTGCTTCGCTTTAACGGACAATTGCGCTGTCGTGCAACATTGTACCTAAACAAAATTGAAGGCCTTTTTTTCCACAAATAGAGCTTTCTTGTGGTGGTATTTGATCACCTCTGCGTGTGTATGTATGTATATGTATATATATATATATATATTTATATTTATATTGAGGCACATGGTGATCTTACCATGCCAGGAGGGGAAGACGGTTCCATTTGACCCTATATGCTCTTTGTGATCACGGTTGCAGTGTGCGACACCCAGGTGTATATTATCCAGAGGAATAGGAGGATGTTGTTACATCTCTATCTACCTATTTTCAACATATAACCCACCCTGGAATGGTGGATGTGATCTGTTTTTCTATATGATCTACTACCGCAGCCCTTTTTGTATTGACTACAACTGCCCAGGCCCTGAAGCCACAAAGCAACCCCCAAATCATAATATTTTCACCACCTTGCTTCACAGTTGGTGCAAAGTTCTTTTACTGAAATGTTGGATTTGGTTTGTGTCAAACATGTCTACTCTGTCTTTAATTCCTTGGTCCACAGCACATTGTTCAAGAAGACCTGCATGTTCAATAGCAAACTGTAGTCTTGCTGTAATGTCCTTTTTGGACAACAAAGGCTTTTTTTTAATTTAATAAGTCTTTATTGAATTGAGGAATAATAAAATATCACAAAACAAGAAGATAATTTGTTACAATAACATATAACCATTATTGGCGTACACGTAATATTTAATATGCATAAACACCTCAAGTAATTTTCTAAAATATATAAAGCATCAAAAAAATAAAATAAAAAAAAAATAAAGAAAGGATGCAGAAGGAAACCCTATGTCTTTAATACTCCCTATTCCCCTTCACCACATACTAGAATATTGTATAATGGCAAGCAGTATAAAAATTAACCAAATACTAATAAGGACCCAAAACAAGCAGTCAGACATGACTGTCTCTAAACTATACACATGGGGGGTCATTTACTATAGCGTTGGGCGCTAATTCGTTGCAAAATTACCACTATTGTGCTAAATAGCTCTAAAATGCCGCAAATCATGCTAATTAGCACCCAAACAAAATTCACAATAACGCTGGAGCAAAAATACTCCCAAAATCGAATTCACCATAGAGTTCAGGCAACAGATAGTGCCCAAACCCTTACTCCAGTCAGGACCTGTGCTGAGCTGAATCTTTTCCATGAACTGAGCAAGGCTTGTCTCTGTAGGCTCCATGCAATGTGTTTATGATCTAATGCTTGGTGTGATAATATCCTCTACAGTACATTGTCTAAGGTCCATTCCAGCATCACCATATCCGCAGTCTCCCATACATTATAAGATTTGATGTGATCGGATGCAGGATTTTTGGAGAATAACCTTGAAACCTTATTGCTGTTATACTGCTTGCATTTGGTGAGTCTTTCCACATAGGGGGGCTCGCCCCTCTGTCTGTTTACTCACGTGGTGTGGTGGTGGACAATATTCAAGCAAGATCCTGCCCCCAATGGTCAACACTAAGAAGGCACATTGGACTGTTGCTTTTATTTTTACCTTTATCTGTATTTTTATGTTTATCTAGCGCTGCTTGCACTTTACCATATTTGAAGTTATATGAACTTTCAACAATAAGGTGCTATACAATATGGACTGCTTTTATACATAGGCGGCTGCTAGTTCACATTTTATATGTGGTTATTTGTGTGAGAGTTGTTACACATATTGTTTATTGTTTCATCCTAAGCGCTGATTTGGGCATTTCTTTCCAAAAACCTTTTTTTGGGGATTCAATTGTCCTGATTGTGACAATATCTCACCTTAACTTACATATCCTTGGTGCTACTTAAATGGATGAGTAGGGAAAAGTACAACCTTAGATGAGAGACATAGGGTGTCCAAACAGAGAAGGTCAAAATCAAATAACCAATAACTAATAACGGGTGCATTTATGAGAAGAGCGTGCATTTACACATACTATACTAGAGTGAAGGAGAGTGGTAATGGCACTAATCTGCGGAAATCTCTGCAGAATAATACATCCAGCCTGCCCATATGTCTTTAAACTTGTCATATTGGTCATTGACTGTATGAACCCACCATTCAGCCTTCATAATTGTATTAACTTCTTTTTTACAATCCAACGAAGTAGGACATGTTTTCTGATTCCAAAACCTAGGCATTAATGATTTAGCTGCATTCAATAAATCTGAAGTGATACTTTTTACATTTTTTAAAATAAAATTTTGTGGAGGAGGGACGGTGGCCCACTGCCGATGTGAGCAGGCGTGTATAGCTCACCTGTGCTCCGTCATCCTCAAGGTGTGCCGTGTTAGTGGGAGCAGCTGCTGGGCTATACTTTGGTGGACGGCCTCATAGTGGTGAGCTTGGAGGATGTGGGACCCCCGATGTGAGGGGCGGTAGAGCCGGGACACAGGGGTGGGTGAAATCTTGCTCGGACTGCTCTGGCAATCTCAGTCACACATTGCAGTGTCTTGGCGGTGTCCGAGCCAATTTGCGAGGAGAGAGAGCAACTTTAGCAGGCTCAGCTTCTGTCGGAAGACGCCGGATCTGACGTGCAGAGACTCGGGGCAAGCGGCTCAGAATCTAAAACCTCCGACACATCTTGGCAATTCTTGACCCTCATCGGCCCTATTCTGGACTGAAAGGACTCTTGCTGACTATCTATAGCAGGTAAAGGGCTAATCTGTATGGATTTAGTGTTTGAATATGGGGAGAGCTAAAGTGGTGAGAAAAAGGGGTTGATATCTATCTATTTATCTATTTATCTATCTATCTATCTATCTATCTATCTATCTATCTATCTATCTATCTATCTATCTATCTGTGTGTGTATGTGTATATATATATATATATATATATATATATATATATAATTATATATAGCTGAGTGGTCTGGAGTTATTGAAAATTGCAGCCTGAAATAGTCAAAAGCAAATTCTTCCCACAGTCCCTGATTTGAAACAAAGACCGATATAATGACCAGGAAAAATGGGAAATGTCGGGGTCACAGGATATGACTAACTTACAATCACAGAAGGGCCTACAATAGAAAAATAAGGAAGTGGTGGCAAAACTGCAAAAATTTGCACATAATCCATTCAGATTTCAGGAAAATCACAGCAGTCAAGGCTATCCTCATCCCCATTTGTTAAAAGCACAGGCCTGCATAACGAGTCTCCTAAAATGATCTCAGCTCCCTGCACCCCAATTGCAGCGAGAGCGCAAGAAGCCCCTAATTTAGAGGAATCGTTAATGGAAGAGCCATCTTTGAGGGAGGTATTGCTGGCAGTAAAGGTATGTAAAACTGTCTGAAATGTTTTAACAGCTGAAATGTATTAAAGAAGAAATGTCTTATGTTAGACATGATCTGAAAAAAGTGCAATAGCGTACTACGGAGTTAGAAGGCAGAGTCAGTGGGGTGGAGGATGTAATAACACCAATGAAGCAGGATATTGAACATCTAAAAGAGGTAGTAAAAAAGCAAAGCAATAAATTATAAGACCTAGAAAACTGATCAAGGAGAAATAATGTCCGCTTACTAGGTCTACCGAAACGCAGCGAAGGGAACAATATGAGGGACTTCCTGGAAAAATGGCTGAAGGAGATCTTTGGGAAAGAAGGACTCTCCTTCCTCTATGATGGAAGCCACAATTATAGTGATACATAAAGATGGAAAGGATTCCCTACAGCCCTCTTCATATAGACCAATCTCTTTGCTTTGTGCAGATGTTAAGTTACTAGCCATTAGATTGAGCAAGATAGATATTTTCGTTGGCTTGGAGCACAAGGCAGGAGTACCCTTTGTCGCCCCAGTTTTTTGCCCTGCCCATAGAGCCATTGGCCATAGCTATTAGTTCAACAAGAGAAATAAAGGGCTTTAGGAGAGGAGTAGAAGAGGAAAAAATTTCGCTTTATGCAGATGATAGCCTCCTGTTCCTGGGAGATACTGAACGTTCACTGACCACAGTAATGGATGTTATTAAGAAATTTGACTTGTTCTCTGGGAAAAGCCGACCCTACTCTCTTTGGACCCATTAGTAGGGGAAATATCTGATAGTGCGAGGCAAGTACAGGTGGTGGAAATTTTTAAATATTTGGCTATAAATGTAACAGTAAATCCCAACTTTACATTGCAAAAAACCTGGCCCCTCTATTGGAGACTCTAAAAGAAAAGTGTAAGACATGGTGCTGTCTTCCGCTGTCGGTGGTGGGGCTCTGCAGTCTTGTTAAGATGGTGTGGATGCCCCAAATTTCATATATATTACAGAACTCTCCAGTCTGGTTTAATAGAAATTGGTTCAAGAGGAACAGGGGGCTGTGCTGGCAGCGTCTAGAGTTGAGTTGGATGTTCGGGTTTGGCGGATTCGGCCGAACTTCGCAAAAAATTTTGAGTTCGGCCCCAAACTTGACCCCGAACCCCATTGAAGTCAACGGTGACCCGAACTTTTGGGCACAAAAATGGCTCTAAAAAAAGTCCTGAAAAGGGCCAGAGTGCTGCAAAAGGAAGCAAAATGGGGGTAAGGGTAGGACAAGTGCCCTGCAAACAAAGAGATAGGGAAATAACTTAAAATCACATAAAAAAAATAAAAAATGGAGGAGGTGGATGTGGAGTAGGAGGTTGAGGAGGCAGTGACCGTGGCGGTTTAGGTGGTGGAAGTGGCGGTGGAGGAGGAGGTAGCCAACACTGTTTTTTGTTTATTTGTTTTTTTTTCTAATTGGGGTAGCCCCCAAAATATTGAGACATATTTTTTAAAAAAAGGATACGTTCACTTAAGTATACCAATGTGAGGTCTGTATAAATGGCTATTCTGCACAAGGTACAGACAAGTCTTGTGGGATCCATGCCTGGTTCATTTTAATAAAGGTTAGCTTGTCCATGTTGGCTGCGGACAGGCGGCTGCGCTTGTCTGTGATAACGCCCCTTGCCTTGCTAAACACATGTTCAGACAATACACTGGCTGCAGGGCAGGCCAGCACCTCCAAGACATAAAGGGCAAGCTCAGGCCATGTGCCCAATTTGGAGACCCAGAAGTTGAATGGGGCAGACCCATCAGTCAGCACGTGTAGGCTTGTGCACACATACTGTTCCACCATGTTGCTGAAATGCTGCCTCTTGCTAAGACGTTGCCAGCTGGTGGTGCTGTTTGTTGTGGTGTGCTGCTGACAAAGCTTTTCCACATTTTGGCCATGCTAACCCTGCCTTCTGAGGTGCTGGTGGTACCACAGCTGCATTGGCGACCTCTTCCTCCTCCTCTGCCTTCGCCTTGTGCTTCCACTGAGTCCCCGGTGTCATTTGGGAATGCCCTCAGCAGTGCGTCTACCAGCGTGCGCTTGTAGTTGCGCATCTTCCGATCACGCTCCAGTGAGGGAATTAAGGACGGCACTTTGTCCTTGTAACGGGGATCCAGCCGGGTGGCCACCCAGTAATCAGCACAAGTTACAATGTGGGCAACTCAGCTGTCATGCTGCAGTGCCTGCGCAACGTAGTCGCTTATGTGTGCCAGGCTGCCCAGAGGCAAAGACAAGCTGTCCTCTGTGGGAGGTGTATCATCTGTGTCCTCTGTATCCCCCCCAGCCACACTCCAGTGATGCCTACGAGCTGCGTTGGGTGCCACCCTACTATAAACACGGTTCCTCCTCCTCCTCCTCCTCCTCCTCCTCCTCCTCATCATCATCATCATCATCATCATCATCATCATCCTCGTCGTCCTCATCCTCCAGAACTGTGCCCTTTCTTGAAAATTTTTTACCTGGCCTATGCTGGTGCAGGAACACACCCTCCGAGCCACTTGTGAATGACTGGCCTGATAACCGTGGAAATGACCCCTCTTCTTCCTCCCGCTGTGCCACATCCTCTTCCATCATCGCCCAAAGTGTTTTTTTCAAGGAGACATAGAAGTGGGATAGTAATGCTGAGAACAGCGTCATCGGCACTGGCCATGTTGGTGGAGTACTGGAAACACCGCAATATTGTACACAGGTCTCGCATGGAGGCCCACTCGTTGGTGGTGAAGTGGTGCTGTTCCGCAGAGCGACTGACCCATGCGTGCTGCAGCTGAAACTCTACTATTGCCTGCTGCTGCTCGCACAGTCTCTCCAGCATGTGCAAGGTGGAGTTCCACCTTGTGGGCACATCGCATAGGAGGCGGTGAGTGGGAAGGCCGAAGTTCCGCTGCAGTGCAGACAGGCGAGCAGCAGCAGGGTGAGAACGCCGAAAGCACGCACAGACGGCCCGCACTTTCTGCAGCAGCTCTGACATATCCGGGTAGTTTTTTACAAATTTCTGCACCACCAAATTCAGCACATGCACCAGGCAAGGGATGTGCATCAAACCGGCTAGGCCCAGAGCTGCTACGAGATTTCGCCCATTATCGCACACCACCAGGCCGGGCTTGAGGCTCAGTGGCAACAAGCACTCATCAGTCTGTTCAATGCCCGTCCACAGCTCCTGCGCAGTGTGGGGTTTATCCCCCAAACATATCAGTTTTAAAACAGCCTGGTGTCGTTTCCCCCTAGATGTGCTGAAGTTGGTGGTGAAGGTGTTACGCTGACCGGGTGAGGAGGTGGTAGAGAAGGAGGAAGCAGAGTAGGAGGAGGAGGCAACAGGAGGCAAAGAGAAATGCCCTGCAATCCTCGGTGGTGGAAGGACATGCGCCAAACTGCTATCCGACTCAGGCCCACCCGCCTATACATTTGCCCAGCGTGCAGTTAGCGAGATATAGCGTCCCTGCCCGTGCTTACTGGTCCACGTATCCGTGGTTATGTGGACCGTGCCACAGATGGCGTTGCGCAGTGCACACTTGATCTTGTCCCCGACTTGTTTGTGCAGGGAAGGGATGGCTCGCCTGGAAAAGCAGTGGCGGCTGGGAATCACGTACTGTGGGACAGCCACCGCCATCATGTTTTTAAAACTGTCCGTGTCCACCAGACGGAATGACAGCATTTCAAAGGCCAGGAATTTTGAAATGCTGGCATTCAGGGCCAGGGATCGCGAGTGGGTAGGGGGGTACTTCCTCTTTCTCGCCAGTGTTTGGGAGATAGACAGCTGTAAGCTTCCATGGGACCATCATGTGGAAATGCTTGGGAACGGTGGCAGACATGGTGGTGTTGCTGTCACATGGTCTGTTTGCTGGGTGGCAGGTGACACTGGCACTGTAGAGGTGGAGGAAGAGGCTGAGGTAGCAGCAGAAGAGGAAACAGGAGGAGCCTGAGACCTTTCTTGGATTTTGAGGTGCTTATTCCACTGCAGCTCGTGCTTTACATGTAGATGCCTGGTCATGCAGGTTGTGCTCAGGTTTAGAACATTTATGCCTCGCTTCAGGCTCTGATTGCACAGCGTGCAAACCACTTGTGTCTTGTCATCAGCACATTGTCTGAAGAACTGCCACGCCAGGGAACTCCCTTGAGCTGCCTTTGGTGTGCTAGGTCCCTGGGCGCAGTGGGTAGTAGCAGGCGTACTGTCTAGGGGATGGTCGCTCCACTTTTGCAACCTGCTTCCTCTTTTGCTGTACTGGTGCCTCCACCTCTTCCTCCAAACTGCACACGTCACTCGCATGACCTTCATTCCATGTGGGGTCTAGGACCTCATCATCCTCCACATAATCTTCCACCCACTCTTCACCACTGCCCTCCTTGTCAGTCTGGACACTGTAGAAAGCCGCAGCAGTTTCGTCATCATCAGAGACGTGCTGCGGTGGTGTTTCCATGTCCTCATCCTGAAACAGAAGTGGTTGGGCATTGGTGCACTCAATGTCTTCCACTTCTGGGGCAGGGCTATGTGGATGGTCCACGGAATGCACACCAGCAGAGTCATCAAAAAGCATAAGAGACTGCTGCATGACTTGGGGCTCAGACTGCTTGGCTGATTTACAAGGGGCTGAGATGAAAGACCGATGGCCATGAGGTTCAGGTGCCAACTCTGAGCTTTCAGCAAGGGACCGGATGGGAGACAATGTGAAGGAACTGGAGGCATTGTCTGCCACCCAATCTACTATCACCAGTACTTGTTCTGGCCTCGCCATTCGTTGAGCAGCATTTGGGCCTACCATATAACGTTGAAGGTTCTGTCGGCTATTCGCACCTGAGGAAGGTGTTTCACTTGTGCGTGTAGCTGGCACAGATCGACCACGTCCTCTCCTTGCAACAGGAGCTTCACCAACATCAGCAGCACCACGACCACGACCACGTCCCTTATTTGACGCTCTCCTCATTCTGGACGCAAATGTACTATTTAGCACAAATTTATATTATATTTTATAACGCTAATCTGTCCCTCACACCAGCAGCAGGATCCTCTCCCTACACTAGTATGAGATGATTTTATAATGCTAATCTGTCCCTCACACCAGCAGGAACCTCTCCCTACACCAGTATGAGATGATTTTAGAACGCTAATCTGTCCCTCACACCAGCGGTAGGAACCTCTCCCTACACCAGTATGAGATGATTTTAGAACGCTAATCTGTCCCTCACACCAGCGGCAGGAACCTCTCCCTACACCAGTATGAGATGATTTTAGAACGCTAATCTGTCCCTCACACCAGTGGCAGGAACCTCTCCCTACACCAGTATGAGATGATTTTATAGCGCTAATCTGCCCCTCACACCAGCAGCAGGAACCTCTCCCTACACCAGTATGAGATGATTTTATAACGCTAATCTGTCCCTCACACCAGCGTCAGGGACCTCTCCCTACACCAGTATGAGATGATTTTATAACGCTAATCTGTCCCTCACACCAGCGGCAGGAACCTCTCCCTGCACCAGTATGAGATGATTTTAGAACGCTAATCTGTCCCGCACACCAGCGGCAGGAACCTATCCCTACACCAGTATGAGATGATTTTAGAACGCTAATCTGTCCCTCACACCAGTGGCAGGAACCTCTCCCTACACGAGTATGAGATGATTTTAGAACGCTAATCTGTCCCTCACACCAGTGGCAGGAACCTCTCCCTACACCAGTATGAGATGATTTTATAGCGCTAATCTGCCCCTCACACCAGCGGCAGGAACCTCTCCCTACACCAGTATGAGATGATTTTATAACGCTAATCTCTCCCTCACACCAGTGGCAGGAACCTCTCCCTATACCAGTATGAGATGATTTTATAATGCCAATCTGCACCTCACAGCGGCGGCAGCATCCTCTCCCTACACTAGGCTGAGATCATGTGACATGCAGCACTACGTGACTCCAGCTTATAGCGAGGCTGGGTCACATGATGCACTGGCCAATCACAGCCATGCCATTAGTATGTATGGCTGTGATGGCCTCTAAGGGCAAACGAGTGAAACACTTGTTGATTGGCTGCCTTGTAGCTATTCAAAAGGCGCGAAAAAGTACCCGAACAAGAACCCAGACTTTTTCTCAAATATCCGGGTTTGGGTTCAGGACACGGACACCCTAAAGTCCAGTACGAACCCAAACTTTACAGTTCGGGTTCGCTCAACTCTAGCGGCATCACATCGCTCTCTGTAGCTGACATGCCACGGCTTGCGGCTTAACTACCCTCACATGCCTCCATAGCTTGGCTACACATGTCTGTGTATTGTGCTGATGCACTGAGGTCTATTAGTCGCCCCTGGTTGGCGGAAGACTAGCCATAATGGACCATATATTTATTCTTTTCCTCTGTTCAATTGCATTTTGATTGGATTGAGATAGCTCTGATCTACCTTCCTCTCCTTGCTGCACAGTTACATTCAGTTTCATTAACTGGACGGGGACTCAACTAATACCGAACAAGATTGACGGCTAACTGGATGAGCATTGAGCCCTGTTTTTACAGTTCCCCTCTGTCCTCTCCCCTCTCCCCCCCCCCCCACAACTTTCACTCTTCCATCGGGCGGGAGGGCTTCTTCCCCCATGGCATGGAACCTGAGCCTCTCTTTCATATTTTCTCAAAATTGTTGGATGTTTCATTCACCATCTTGCTGTGAAAGAGGCCCATGTGTTCTACCTCATTGTATTTATTTTCATGCCTGTTTGCCCCTCTGTGTTACATGTACATTCTAGTCCCCACCTTCCCCTTCTTTCTTTTGTTTTAATACTATACATTGGTGTATATTTCTCTCCTATTGTCCCTGTATGCTCTTTAAAGTCCCTTTTTGGAGGTTTTTTATCCTTGTTAATAATAATAAAAACAATCCTGCGCTTATAAAAATAATATGAGACTCAATAGATCTCTAATAGCAAATAATTGATGTAAATCCAGAGAAGTAAATAGAATGTATGAATCATGCAGCCAGCAGAATGGTCCAGGCTTGACCAGTAAGTATATTATAAATAGTACTGCAGCGCATACAGTCCTTACAGGCAACAAAAGTGTCCTTAGATATTTTGATAGGATAGTCTTATGACGTAAATAAAGGTACACCGACCATCCACCAGGAGCACCGTCACCAGAGTCACCCAATAATCAAGCCCCTTACCGGAACACACCGACCCCCTATCACGGAGGGTCAGTACTCGCTTCCAACAATGGCCGTGCTGTTTAATCACCATAAGGCCTCACCATGCAGCTTCCCACATAGGTCAGTACACTTTCCGGTTCCACTCAGGATAGCGATAACTTTTCCCAGAGGAAACAACTTCCACCCGTTGCAATCATGAAAGAATAAAAGGATCCAATAGTGCAGACAATCCAGCAATTTTTATTTTAAAAGTATAAGAATATATTGCACTCACATGGTATCCAAATGTAACAGCACATATGAACGTTTCCAACCAAAGAAATGGCGGCCGCGGCTTCCTGGTCACAAAAGGCAAGCGTCACATAGGCTCCACCCTTATCCTTGTTGTTCGTTCAAGAGGATGGATACTTTATTTAGGGAACTGGTATAGAGAAGGAAATAGGCAAGGACACGTCTTCGGGTACTGCAGTTGCCAAAAGACAGGGGAGGTTTGGCAGTGCCACATCGCTGGAGCTACTTTATGGTGGCCCAATTGCATCAGCTGAGGGGATGTGCACTGGGAAGGGGTGCTGCATGTTATAGTGCACGGGCAGTATTATCCAGTACTTCACATACCACATTAATTGAGGCACTAGAAGCAAAATCACTGAAGAAAGATACAGACTGTCCTACAGCTCATTTAGTGTGGCAGATGGTATGCTCTCTACTCCAGTACATTGGGTTTACAGAGTTCTCACCAATATGGGATAACAAAAACCTCCCAGAGTTGGAGAGATTGGAAAATCTTGACAACTGGAAAATGAGGGGAGTGGTGAGGCTGTCACAATTATATAGTGCTGCAAGAATGAAAACCTAGAATGGAGCAAAGCGCCTCTCTTAAAAACTATGATGAATGCCACCTCATCCAGAGGGTTAATATCGAAACTTTATGCGAAAATACACTTCGCCGCATTAGAAAAAGATCTAGACCTTCCTTGTAGGGCAAAATGGGAGAAGGATGTGGGAGAATTGGTGGATGTTCAGTGGGGGGGAATTTTAAAATCAGTGGAATTAATCTCTCTGGCCCCCGCACAAAGACTGTCGCAGATCTTTATAATACACAGAATATATTATACACCAAGGAAGCTATGGTTGTTTGGGAGAAGGACAGAGCCATTGTGCCCTAGGTGTGGAGACTCATATGCTCTGGCGGTGTCCCAAACTTTATAGATATTGGGAGAAGGTGGTTGATATAATAAAATTAACATGTAAAGTAGATCTACAGATATAACCTAAGTTATGTGTATTGGGAAGTGGCAATGTTTTAAGATGGGGGGGGGGGCAGACCCCGCCCTTCCTTAGTGACCACTCACACTTTTTAGAAGCCCTGCCCCTTATAGACTCCACCCACTCCATTCCCTGTATTCGCCTTGTTTGAACATATTCTCCCAGTATATCCCGTAATGGGGGCATATTATGGAATATACTGTGAGAGACACCCTAAGGGATATAATGAGAGAAGCCCTATAATAAAATTGGGGGTCTCTTAGTATATCCATAATAGGAGGTCTCAGTTTATATTCCATAATAGGGGGTCTCTCACTCTCAGTATATCCCATATTGCGCTGTCTCTCAATATATATCCCATAATAGGGGATTAGAGGCCCTATTATGGGATATACTGAGAGACAACCTAAAGAGATATACACAACAATATGACACACACTCGGGGGGCCATCATGATGCCAACATGAATATCACCCTTTATTTAAAAGGAAGCAACCTATTAGGCAGCCAGGTATTAGAGGGATGGCAATGACAACCTCCACATATATACAGGAGAAAGTGACCTTGCCCAAGGAGCTTACACTCCCCACCACGGAGGGTCCCTGGGTGGGTATAGAGGCACACCAGCACTCAGCAATGATGTGTCTGGTAATCAATGATGCAATGTGTTTTCCAATGCTGACAGATCATGGAGCATTCAGATACCCAGGCTGAGTCAGAATCAGGCTGCACTGTTCTACAACTGAGGACCTGGATATGAACTACAAAAGCCCATCATCAATACACTTGACAGCCACTAAAAACCACTTCAGCAAAGATTGCCTACCAGAGCACACTCACCCAGCACTCATAGGGGGTGGGGAACACATACATGTCAGCCTCCTCCATCCCTTCTACAAGCACAGGAGCACTGTGCCCCCGCCATCATCAATTGTGCTTCCATGCAAATTGTTCTGCTCTGTTTAACTGAAGATTGTTATTCTGTGTTTAGTTTATGTGCTCAGTTTACACTTTTCATTCTACAGAGCTTGGATAGCACAGAGTTTAAAGTGGTTGGCAACTTGTGACAACCACTTTAAGCTACAGGTAAGCCTATGATAAGGCTTACCTGTAGGTGCACTGCACATCTCCTAAACCTGTACGGTTCAGGAAATATGCAGTGTTGAAGCTGTGCCGACGTCATGTCAGCACATGCGCAGTGAAGGAACGGCCTGCGTGTTGTTCTTCCACTGCAACCGTGCCGTGACTGGTGGCTCCCGTGCGCATGCGTGACGTCACACGACTCCGGCCAGTCACAGCGCCAGAGTTGCGGCCCCGGAAGGAAGAGGGGCAGAAGATGGACACTGCCAGCAGAGGGGACATCGCTGGCTTCATTTGCAGGTAAGTGGCACATAATGGGCTGCTATGCGATGCATAGTAGCCCATTATGTTTCTACTTTACAGGGGGACATAGAGGAAGTAAACCCCTCTGGGTTTACTTCCTCTGGCATGGTCATGAATTAACTTCAGATTATCTGGAAATAATAAATGCCTTGGGGATGCCTATGTGTAATGTGATGCCTTGAGAGATCTCTGTAATATGTGGGGGACTTGGCCGATTCCCCATACACTTGCTGTTTCTTCTGACCCTTTTTGTTACCTTTCTCATGCCCTGCACACAATCTGAATGAAGAGAGCACAGAAAGAGCAGGCAGGGAGGGAGGAGACATAAGGCATTCGGGACTTCTAAATTACCTAAAGGTGACCGATCTCATAGAAGCTGACATTGGGGTGCGCAGCCTATTGCATTAGGGTGTGCACCACAAACCGCAAACAAACATGAGTGTGTGTATATATGTCAGAAGGGCAGAGATCAGTGTCAGTAGTTTATTTCTATTTTATTTTATTTTTTTTACAATTTTGCTTTTTTATTATTTTTTTTATAATATTATATTTTATTATTATTTTTTACAATTTTATTTAGGAGCCCTTGGTGAAATATCAGGGGTCTAAACAGACCCCTGATGTCTCACTTTTGAGAGAGAGAAAGAGACTGAGGATAGGCAGCAGGGAGAATCTGCATAGTACAGGGTGATTAGGGTGTGCCCAAGCACACCTGCCACCCTATGTGCACACGCCTATAGAAGCTGAGCAGATAAAGCCACAGTGGTGGAAGGAGCTTTCTCCAGATCTGCAGTGCCACTGAGCTAGCTAGGACTGGAGCCTGGAGGAGAGAGACAGACTGACGCACTCACTGAGCTTGAGGCCCACGGCGGTTTACATACAGTTAGGAGAGGCGTCGCTCAGCTTAGGAGTCAGCCAGGCAGGCCTGCTTCACTTCAGCACTCTGTCACCAACGCTTCTTATAGCCGAGGCCATCTTTATGTAGAGCGACAATTCTTTTTTACAGATCCTCAGAGAGTTCTTTGCCATGAGGTGCCATGTTGAACTTCCAGTGACCAATATGAGAAAGTGAGCGTAATAACACCAAATTTAACATGCCTGCTTCCCATTCACACCTGAGACCTTGTAACCTTAACGAGTCACATGACACTGGGGAGTGAAAATGACTAGTTGGGCCCAATTTGGACATTTTCACTTAGGGATGTACTCACTTTTGTTGCCAGCGGTTTAGACATTAATGGCTGTGTGTTGAGTTATTTTGAGGGGACAGCAAATTTACACTGTTATACAAGCTGTACACTCATTACTTTACATTGTAGCAAAGTGTCATTTCTTCAGTGTTGTCACATGAAAAGATAGAATAAAATATTTACAAAAATGTGAGGGGTGTACTCACTTTTGTGAGATACTGTATGCTCGAACCACCATTTATGCTAACCCATACCAAATACATTATAGTATAATGTATTGGTAGTTCATTTATGAGTTAATTTATCACTAATCAGCCGTGTGTGTCTATTTCCTGATACTAATTCACAGTAGAGTTAAATGGAACCAACCTTACATTCCTATAGGTGCTTGCAGTAACTTTTGTTCAATCAGGTCTATCAGAGGGGCTGAGATTGTTCTTCGAGTCCAGAGCAGAGAACCTAATTTACCAAGCGTCTCCCTCTGGATGGCGCTACATGATTTTTTTTTTTTCTTAAAGTGAACTCAGCCATACCTGTGCTAGTTGTTTCAGTTTTTACATTGGATTGCTAAATTGAAAAAATTATGTTTCCAAAGGTTTAACCACTTCCCGACCGCCGTATGCAGAATGACGGCCGGGAAGTGGTTCAATTATCCTGACTGGACGTCTTATGATGTCCTCAGGATAACATGCCCCTGCGCGGCGATCGTGGTGAGGGGGGTCAGCCTGACCCCCCACATTACCTATCTCGGTAAAGCGCTTCGATCCGAAGCACTTTACCATGTGATCAGCCGTGACAAATCACGGCTGGTCACAGTGTAACACAGGAAAGCCGTCTATCGGCTTTCCTGTACTCAGGTCTGCAGACCTGAGGAGCGGAGAGCCGATCGGCTGCTCTCCTGACAGGGAGGGTTTGTGTTGATGATTTATCAGCACAGCCCCCCCTCGGATCGCCACACTAGACCACCAGGGAGCCTGCCATGGGACCACCAGGGATGTGCCCACCCAGGACCACCAGGGAGCCGACGTGGGACCACCAGGGAGCGGATCTGGACCACCAGGGAGACCCCCCCTAGACCACCAGGTAAGAGGCATAGTGCCCAATGTGGATGGCACTCAGTGCCACCTTCAGCTGCCACCCTAGACCACCAGGAAATGAGCCCCTATCAGCATATATGCCCACCAGTGCCCCTATCAGTGCCTGCCAGTGCCCCTATCAATGCATACCAGTGCCACATATCAGTGCCCACCATTGCCACCTATCAGTGCCCATCAGTGCCACCTATCAGTGCCCAGTGCCGCCTATGAGTGCCAATCAGTGCTGTCTATTAGTGCCCATCAGTGCTGCTTATCAGTGTCCGTCAGTGCTGCATATCAGTGCCCATCAGTGCTGTATATCAGTTACACCTATCAGTACCCGTCAGTGTTGATTAACAGTGCCGCCTAACAGTGCTCATCATTGCTGCATATAAGTGCCTCATCATCAGTGCCACCTCATCAGTGCCGCCTCATCAGTGCCGCCTCATCAGTACTGCCACATCAGTGCCCATCAGTGTAGCCTCATCAGTGCCCACCAGTGATGGAGAAAATTTACTTATTTACAAAGTTTTGTGACAAAAATAGAGAATTTTTTTTTTTTTCAAAATTTTCGGTCTTTTTTTATTTGTAGCGCAAAAAATAAAAACCGCAGGGGTGATAAAATACCACCAAAAGAAAGCGCTATTTGTGGGAACAAAATGATAAAAAATCAGTTTGGGTGCAGCGTCGCACGACCGCGCAATTGTCATTCAAAGCGCAACAGCACTGAAAACTGAAAATTGGTCTGGTAGGGAAGTGTTATAAGTGCATAGTATTGAAGTGGTTAAAATGCACAGTACACCTATATTCTTTCATTAAAGCCCACTAAATGACTGCACTATCAAGCATTGCCTAATATTTTAGGGTTTATTCAGGTTTGTAAACAATCTACTATTTATCTCCAGTATATGTGGAAGTATCCATAGCTACGAGGAATTTTCTTAGCTTAGTAGGCTATGCAAAATGTCAATGGAAATAATAAACCTGTCCTGGTTCCACCCCTTGTACCTCACACTCCCCTTGCATTCTTATAAGCCCAGCCAGTATTCTAGTGAACAGAACGTCGGCAATCCCCTGAGAGGTATGTATGACATTGCTCCCTTCTGTGTTATATAAGACAAAGCATTGGCTGAATCCTATGTGAAATTGGCTGTCTTTTCCAGCTTCTGGTTGCTCCTAATTTCTATGTGGATATTGTATGATCACCCAGCATTGTAGAAATTAAGCACAAAATGTATATTACCATGTGTGTGTATATGTGTATGTATATAAATATCAATACATAAGTGTTTTTATTTAATAGAAGCTGATTTTCTATGTCTGTGCGATGAAGGTCACGCAAAGCCAACACTATTAAATAGGAACAGTCCTTGAGCAAGCTGCTTTTTAACCACCAAAGCCTCGTATATCTCCTTCTACACATACAGGATTATGCAAACACCCAAACTTTCTAAAATGATAAAGTGGGACACTTTTAGCGCACATAGGGGTTGATTTACTAAAGGCAAATAGACTGTGCACTTTGCAAAGGGCAGTTGCACTCTGCAGGTGCAGTTGCTCCGGAGCTTAGTAAATGTGGTAAAACTTTACTTTGCAAAGAATACCCAATCACGTGCAAGGAAAATAAAAAAAAAATGCATTTTTGCTTGCACGTGATTGGAGGATGGAAGTCAGCAGAGCTTCTGCTCATTTACCAATCTGTGGAGCAACTGCTCTTACAGAGTGCAAGTAGGCTAAGGACGTGTCCTTTTTTGACCTCTATTTTTCCTTTTATATTGGCTTTTCAAAATAACAAATGCAGTAATAGAGAGGTTGGATAAACGCTTTTGTGCTGCCTAATGCTTTTGGTAGAAAAATAGTACATTTTGTTAAGAGATTTACACATAAAACCAAAAAGACGGACAAATGAGGTTGCACGATGGACAGAGAGATTTGGTCTCAAAAGGAGCACAGTCCCTCCAAATGAGGGACAGTTGGGGGAGCTATGTTTTGTGTTGATATAATGAAGCAAGGAGATGAAAAATAACCTGTAGCAACCAATCACATTTTAGCTAACCCCAGTCATGTCTGTGGAAGCTGAATTGCAATTGCTTGCACCACTGCTCCAGATTCTGGTTGCTCCAGTTTTAATAAGTTCCCCCTCATTGTGTGTAGCTAAAGTGCGCAGGGCTGTGCTGCATGTTTATTCACAGATATTCAAAGCTGTTTAAACTATGACTGCAAATTCTTCCGGTGTTCAGGTACAGTGCTGTACAATCTGAGGTGACCTGTTTGCTTTGCAATCAAGCAGTTCATACTGCATGAATGATATTAGCAGCTTGTCTTGACCTGGTATGAGTTTATAGCAGTATGCATTAGAAGAGCCATATCAGTTACAGATATATTCAGTAATAGCCAAAATATACACTTCAATATGCAATGCACAATATCTTTTGAATAGATATAATATTATTGAAGTATTTATAAGTTCTCCTACATTTTGCATAACATTTTTGGCCTTTAATCTGCTGTATTTGATCTGACCTGATAGACAACATTCTATATAATAGAACCCATCCCTAAATAAGGAGGGGTTAAAGCTACCTGTCTACTTAAATTGCATGTCGAGGGAAGGTGTGGATCATACACATTTAGACTGAGGCACTGTCTGGATGGTATACATTCAAGGGAGCGGAGCAGCCTGTAAATAAACAGGTTTGGCAAGAGATTTGTGTGACAAAAACTACATATTATTTAAAGTGATTGTAAAGTCTTGCAGAGCAGCCTGGATCCTCCTCTTCTTGGGTCCCTCTTCTGTGATCTTGGCCCCTCCCTCCTGTTCAGTGCCCCCACAGCAAGCAGCTTACTATGGGGGCACACAACCCAAGTCACAGCTCCCTGTGTCCATTCAGACGTGGAGCCCCGACCTGGCCTCGTCCCCTCTATCTCCTGATTGGCTAGCTGATTTTGACAGCAGCGGCAGCCAATGGCATCACTGCTGTGTCTCAGCCAATCAGGGAGGGAGAATCATGAATGGCTGAGACACTTGCGGACATTGTTGGACAAAGAGGGGCCTCAGGTATTAGGAGGCTGCTGCACAAGCAAGGCTTTTTATCTTAATGCATAGAATGCATTAAGATAAACCTTCTGCCTTTACAACCCCTCTTCATGACAAAAGTTCAACTTTAAAGAGGAAGTAAACTGTGCCCAAGGTTTTATTTTTTATTTTTAAAACCCTGCAAAGTAAAAGCATAATGTGCTAGTATGCATCACGTACTAGCTTATTATGAAATATTTACCTTAGAACGAAGCCCTGCACCCTGTCAGCTCTGACAGATGCTTCCATCTTCACCTGGTCTTCCTTCCGGGTTCGCATCCTTCGGGCCATCTGATTAGCCATGCCGTGATGACGTCACTCCCACGCATGTGCACAGGAGTTACAGACCACGGCACGGAGCTCTGAAGAGACGGCATAGGCATACATCACTGACATCACTGGCTGCATGAAGTAGGAATATCTCCTAAACTGTGATGGTTTAGGAGATATTCATAGTACATACAAGTAAGCCTTATTATAGGCTTACCTGTAGGTACAAGCCTGCAGAGTGGGTTTACCTCCTCTTTAAGTCCTGATAAATCACTTCAGGCTGGCCCATTTTGCAGGTATAGCTACAGTATGTTAAACCTTAAAATGAAGTGCCTATATGGTTTAAAATCCAGTATGGTACTGTTTCACCCTGCTCTGCACATGCTCTGTTGTTCCTTATTCTTGGCACTGTGCCTAAAATCACTAGAGGCCAATCAGCTAACAGCTTAAAGCCTGGTATACACTACTAGTTTTTTTTTTCGTTCAACCCAGCGGGCTAAACCAAGAAAAGCCTGATAGCTCGGGAGGAGGCGCTATACTAACTATGCAATTTTAGCACAGCAATCTCTCCCACTGAGCTTTTGTGTTCTGATAAGGGGGGGCTCACTGAACGCCGGCTGAATGGGTGACTCCTGTCAGACTGGCTGCCATACACATGGGCCAAATTTTGGCTGGTTTCTATTGAACCAGCCGACGCCGTCTGACATTTGGCCTGTGTGTACGAGGCTTTTAGATTTACTGTTGCTGAAAAAAGCAACAAGAATGACACAGACAGTGCAGAGGAAGCACAAACTGGGGTGGGAGAAGAGAAAAGCAGGAGAGGTGACAGGACAAACTCTGTTTAACAGTTAAACTTTCAAGGATAGTGTCTTATCTTAGCTCCCTGATATTCTTTCCCTTTTCCTTCATGAGCAGCCTGTGAATATCAGCACTGTAAAACTTCTGTCAGCCTTCCCCTCTATCCTAGCCAAGACATACAATCAAGGCTGGAAATGTACATATTTTAATTTCAGAAATTAACATATAGTTTTTGAGACCAAAGAGTGGAGAGAGAGTTTCCTATAAGAAAGTCACTGCTCTTGGCTTCAACAAAATGGCAGCCTCCAGTAAGAAGATACAGGAACAATGCTGGAGGCAATTTACAGTACAAACTCATTTTGGTAGCATAAATATTAAATATTAATTTGGAATGTATTTTCTTTTTTTTTTTTTTTAATCAGAAGAACATTTTATTCAAGCATGTTCCATAAATACGCACAAGTCAATGCAAAGTTATAATGCACAGAACAAAATAGTCAGTTATAGCTTCCAGCTTCAGAGAACTACGTACAGACGTCAGCAATCTGAAGAAATCATACACCTCTATCTAGTGGCTGAGAACATGAATTACAGTGCAATTATAGTATTATAGCATACTCCAAAGTCAGATAGTAACCATCATTGAATGTTCTTTTGCTAAAGAACATTGTTACCAAACTGTTATGGGTAACGTTCCACTTCAAAGTGGTAGTTAACTCTTGAAAAACAAAATGTTCCTCCTGCGGGTTAATGTCATAATGCACTAGTATGCACCACGCTGCCATCGTTGACAGGGCTTCCATCTTCACTCAGTATTCCTTCCAGGTTCACGTGCTATGGCCGTTTGAATGGCCAGGCAGTGGTAATGTCACTCCTGCGCATGCCCACAGGCAGTGGCGTAACTAGAACCCTCAGGGCCCTGATGCAAGAAACCATGAAGGGCCCCCCTGACAGGGCCCTTTCCTCGGAGCCCGGTGGCGGAACGCCAGGGCCTGGTCGCAAGTGCGTTGCTGCATATAAAAGGAACCAATCTCTCCATTTCCCCCCACACTTGTCCTCCACTCCCTCCCACAGGCATTCAGCGGCTGCAGGAGGAAAGTGGAGAGATTGGTTCCTCTATGCTGGTGTTTCTCAGCCTCTTTATAGTCAGGGCTCCCTTGAAGGTTACCCCTAGGTGAATGAGGATGCACTGCAACCGCTCCACAACTGTGTGCATTGGACACAGTTGCAGCATAGTGGTGATGCGTTTAGAGGGTTAAAACAGGCGGTCAGGAGGCAACAGATTGCTTCTTTACCAGCTGTCAAATGCCTGAGCATGGACCGCTTCCAGAGAAACAGCATTTTTTTTGCTGGTACTATGAACAAGCGGGGAAAAAAAATTAGTGATTGTATACATAGGGGGTCAGGATTAAAAGCACATACATAGAATGTGCATACACACATGTACGCACACACACATACATAATGCACACACACACACACACACACACATACATATATACTGTATATATGTACACATATAAACACACACACACATTAATGCACACATATATAAATACACACACACTCACATATATCTGTCTCTTATA
>BLSH010506231.1:650947-672190 GCA_018402905.1 Glandirana rugosa | reverse complement strand
CACCGACGTACACACACCCATGTACACACACCGACGTACACACACCCACGTACACACACACATGCACCCACACACATGCAGCCACACACATGTACCCACACACATGCAGCCACATACATGTACCCACACACATGCACCCACATGCATGCACCCACACACATGCAGCCACAAACATGTACCCACACACATGTACCCACACACATGCACCCACACACATGCACCCACACACATGCAGCCACACACATGTACCCACACATATGCAGCCACACACATGTACCCACACATATGCAGCCACACACATGCACCCACACGCATGCACCCACACACATGCAGCCACACACATGTACCCACACACATGTACCTACACACATGCACCCACACACACACATGCAGAATTGCAGAAAGGCTCTTAAAAAAAAAACGGCAGTACCTTCTCTCTTCATGCCGGGTACTGCACTGTAGAGGGAGACAAAGAGCACATCACACACTGCTTTCACTTTCACAGTGACTGTAAACAGTGTGACGAGGCTCCCCGCAGCGCCGATCGGCTGAGGAACGGAGCGCTCCATCTCTTATCCCCCTCCTAATCTAAGCACACAGGGGGCCCTTATGGGCCCCCTTCAACATGGGGCCCGGTCACCATGGTGACTCCTGCGACCCCTATCCGCCCGCCCCTGCCCACAGGAGCAGTCAAGTGCGCCTTCCATTCAGAGCACAGTGCGCATGCGTCAATGATGCGTAAATGTAAATATTTCCTAAACGGCGCACATTTAGGAGATATGCACTGTGCCCTCAGGTAAGCCTTATTATAAGCTTACCTCTAGGTAAAAGTAAAGAAACACATATTCCTACCACTTTAATTATCTTTGTGTGATTTATAAAGCACTTATTTAGTTATCAAGTCCTTGTAGCTTATGTCATTATAATATGTGATTCTCCATAAGGGAGCCAATAAGCTATATTTATATATTATTAGTGTCATAAGTTTTGATGCATGCACCGTCTCTGTTAGTTAATTATATGCCATACTTATGAAAGTCTTTAAAATTAAATATGAACTATAAACCACTGAAAATTTTTCATGGGACTTTAAATAAGGGAACAATATTTGCATAAAAAGAATTATTGAGCAATAGGGGAAAATCTTTTACATTCATTTGCTAATTTGTAAATACTACTACTGACACGCATACACCAACACAGGTTGAACTGGATGGACTACTGTCTTTATTCAACCTTACCTACTACATAACTATGTGACTATATCGGCATACAATCAACATAATATTCATATAATGATACATATACAAATTCCACTCTTCCAAGTTCTTCACAAAACATAATGATGGGCACATCCTTTAGCTCAAAGCATTTTGTGAAAATCTCACTTCTTCAGTAGCAGATGCCCACTGTAAAATAAATCAGCTTAAATAGCAATCTACGATCACACCTCCAAATGGAAACCACCACTAGGTGTCTGGCTTGGGAGTGAAGACATGGCAACCCAATGGGAAAACCGATGAGCAGTACCATGTGAATAAAATGTGTGAATGAGCAATCATTCCAGCACCTAGAGTCATGTCTGGAATTATTGCTCATTCACATATGTCTTACTTCTCAGGTACTTCTCCTCAGTGCTCCCATTGGGGTGCCATGTCTTCCTCCCACAACTCCTAAGCCAGACACCTGGCAGTGGTTTCTATTTGGAGGTGTTATCTTAGATTGCTATATAGCTGATTTGTTTTACAATGGGCATCTTCTCCTGAAGAAGAGATTATTGTCACAAAACGCGTTGAGCTAGAGGATGTACCCATCATTCTGTTTTGTGAAAAGCTTGGAAGAGTGGAATTTGCAAATGGGCCCCCCATTCACATAGGGTGAGGGGCTGGGATCTGGGGGGGGGGCTTTTTAAAGGGGGCTTCCAGATTCCAGTAAGCCCCCTGCCCTCCGACCCTGACAACCACCAGCCAGGGTTGTCAGGAAGAGGCCCTTGTCCTCATCATCATGGGGACAAGGTGCTTTGGGGTGGGGGCCTGCCTCAAAGCACCCACACCCCCCATGTTGAGGGCATGTGGCCTGGTATTGTTCAGGGGGTGCTCTCTCATCCCCACCCCCTTTCCTGACCTGGCGGCCTGCGTGCTCAGATAAGGGCCTGGTATGGATTTTGAAGGGACCAAATGCCGTTTTTTTCACGCGGGGGTTCCCCTCAAAATCCATACCAGGCCGAAGGGCCTGGAATGCTCTTGGAGGGGTAACCCCAGGCTGCTTTTTTAAAATTTGGTGTGGAGTTTCTCCTAAAGATTCATACCACACAAACAGTGCCTGGTATTGTCGGGATCAAAGATGGATTCCCGTTAATTGAGATCAGATGGAAGTAGGACCAAAGTAGGACCGATGTAGGACTGATATTGCAGGGCAAAGTAGGATGAACGTAGTACAACTGTCGTGTCATACAAGTGTGAACCCAGCCTTAGAAGCTATAATTATGATTTGTAGTTCTCAAACAACAGGGTTGGTGACCTCATTTTTGTTTTGCTGCAGTAAGGCAATGATGTGTGTTCAACTTCCTGGCCTTGTTTGTGATCGGACCAAAAGGGAGAAGCAATGTCTTTGGTTGTGGTCAGTCCCAGCGCTGAGCTCTGAGTGCCAGCCACCCTGACACTTTTTTATCCCTGTAGTTATGCTGAAGGTTTATATCTAATCACATACCATATTACAGTAGGATCATTGGAATAATGGATGCTGTAGTGCAAGGCCATATTTAGACCTGCTGCTCTGAATAATGATGGTTCTTTGTACAATCCCTACCCAATATATCATTTGAGTATTTTAGTGAAAACATTTTGATTGTGTAGCTGGAGACAGAATGGGGTCTGCAAAACTAATTTTCAATTGTACACAAAACCAACCAAAAAAGGGAAAGATGGTTTTATGTTTTCTGAATCAAAAAGAGCCTTGGCAATTCTTTCAACTTACTCTGCCTCACAGTGGTCTTGCCGAATTTAGACACAAATTTCCAGAGGTGGATAGAAGGGAGAAACAAAATGAGGAAAAAGTCATCACAATTTGTACATTCTGAGGCTTGGTGTTGCTCTCTATGACATTGCTTACTGGTATTGGTCCACAAGTGCCAAGTACCACCAGAAGAATGGGGCTGGTAAAACAAAAGAAACATGTCACTAGCTCATCCTGTAAAGTTACAAACACATTGAAATCATGTATGTAATTTTGTTTATCTGATACCACTATTATTTCAAAGAAGGACCCCGTAATGTTGTATAATACCATACTTTGCTAGTGCATTAAGTCTGTAGTGAAAATGTACAAAGGTGTACTTGTAATATAATCTTCCCTGTAGTTGAACAGAGATGCTTACATATATATTGCTGCAGCTTTTTGCCTAACAAGTCGGATTAGCATAGCGAGTGTGAGCTTGTTTAATAATGCATCACCATCCTATCGGCAGGCTTTCTTCAAAAGTATATTGTTAAATAATTCTGAGCTCTTGTTTCTTTCAGTGTCAAGTTGATTTATCTATGCAAATCTCATTAAAGTCTTTGTGAAGGGGCACAAAGAATAGACATGTCGAGAAGTTAAAGTGGCACTAAAGGCAGTTTTTAAAAAAAATTTGGTTAGTGTAAGGTAGGGTTATAACTCTTGTCAGCTTCTTTTTTTCCCCATCTGTGCAACATTGGGGAGATTTCCCTTCACTTCCTGTCCCATATTAAAACAGAAAGTGAGAAGAAATCCCTCGAGGAAATCCCTGGTTGTCACAAAAAATAGTTTCCCCAGTGGAAGATTCACCCTCTATTCCTGTTCTGGTGACAACCTAAAATTTGGGATTTTCTATAATTTTTACTCTGGTGACAACAGCAAGCAGGGCAGATAGAGAGGGTGAATCATCCTCACAGGACACCGACAGTAATAAAAATCTGACCATTGTTCTAATCCCTCTCCACTCCACTCTCCAAAAATAGTTTTGGTATACTTTAAATGAAATCCTTTTTTGGGGGGTTATTATTATTTCAATTTCTGTTTAAGCTAATCCTTATATTCATTTTTATTTTACCAGATCTACCAACATGTGGAATCCAAACCAAGGTAAGGACCACAAAATCCAATCTATGGACTACTTTTTGTACTCCTCTGTAGATGTTTTCTGTCCACCATAGCTGTTTACTGATACTTGATTAGTAAATTTGGAGCCACATTTCAGTTCTGCACTCACCAGCCTCCTTTGCTGTGCTTTTAATTATAACCTCATATACAAAATGGGTATTTTTCATGTAGCAAAACACTAATTTAATCAGTTTTATCACTATTCAATACAGTATCCCAACAACAAAATAAGAAGATATTAGGTTGCTTATGTAACAACAGCAGGGAATAAAAATTGGATTGTATTTTGTTGTGTAGATTGGAAAATTACATTTGTCCCTGAGCTGGTTGTAAAATACAACACAAAACTTTCTCTATTCAGGAGATCCTTTATTCTGTTACAGCTGTTAGAGCTTGCATACACAGGAATTGTTATCAGTCGCTGCATTTTGCCTTTGACTGCAACACTGCTCCAAGGCATGCATTCAAACACAAAACACAGCAAAGGCTGCATCTGACCTGCTTTTGCTGCAATGCAAACATACTAATAAACATGCCGTCTCTCTAAAGAAAGTCAAAGACAATCTCAAAACTGTCATCCAACCTACACAATGGAAGTACGGTATCTCACAAAAATGAGTTCAACCCTCACATTTTTGTATATATTTTATTATAACTTTTCATGTGACAACACTGAAGAAATTACACTTTGCTACAATGTAAAGTAGTGAGTGTACAGTTTGTATAATAAGTGTAAATTTGCTGTCCCCTCAAAACTCAATGCACAGCTATTAATGTCTAAATCATGGGTAACAAAAGTGAGTACGCCCCTAAGTGAAAATGCTCAAATTGGGCCCATTTAGCCATTTTCCCTCCCCAGTGTCACGTGACTCATTAGTGATACAAGGTCTCAGGTGTGAATGGGGAGCCGGTGTGTTAAATTTGGTGTTCTCGCTCTCACTCTCTCATACTGGTCACTGGAAGTTCAATATGGCACCTAATGACAAAGAACTCTCTGAGGATCTGAAAAAAAGACTTGTTGCTCCACATAAAGATGGCCTAGGTTATAAGAAGATTGCCAAGACCCAGAAACTGAGCTGCAGCATGGTGGCCAAGACCATACAGTGGATTAACAGGACAGGTTCCACTGAGAACAGGCCTCTCCATGGTCTACCAAAGAAGTTAAGTGCACATGCTCAGCCTCATATCCAGAGGTTGTCTTTGGGAAATAGACATATGAGTGCTGCCAGCATTGATGCAAAGGTTGAAGGGGTGGGGGGGGTCAGCCTGTCAGTGCTCAGGCCATACACCGCACACTGCATCAAATTGGTCTGCATGGCTGTTGTTCTAGAAGGAAGCCTCTTCTAAAGATGATGCACAAGAAAGCCCACAAATAGTGTGCTGAAGACAAGCAGACTAAGGTCCTGGATAACTGGAACCATGTCCTGTGGTCTGATGAGACCAAGATAAACGTATTTGGTTCAGATGGTGTCAAGCATGTGTGGTGGCAAACAGGTGAGGAGTACAAGGACAAGTGTATCTTGCCTACAGTCAAGCATGGTGGTGGGAGTGTCATGGTCTGGGGCTGCATGATTGCTGCCGGCACTGGGGAGCTACATTTCATTGAGGGAACCATGAATGCCAATATGTACTGTGACATACTGTAGTTGAGCATGATCCCCTCCCTTTGGAAACTGGGCCGCAGGGCAGTATTCCAACATGATAACGACCCCAAACACACCTCCAAGACAACCACTGCCTTGCTAAAGAAGGCAAAGGGGATGGACTGGCCAAGTATGTCTCCAGACCTAAATCCTATTGAGCATTTGTGGGGCATCCTCAAACAGAAGGTGGAGGAGCGCAAGGTCTTTAACATCCACCAGCTCTGTGATGTCATCATGGAGGAGTGGAAGAGAACTCCAGTGGCAACCTGTGAAACTCTGGCGAACTCCATGCCCAAGAGGGTTTAGGCAGTGATGGAAAATAATGGTGGCCACACAAAATATTGACACCTTTGGCTCAATTTGGACGTTTTCACTTAGGGGTGCACTCACTTTTGTTGCCAGCGGTTTAGACAATAATGGCTGTGTGTTGAGGTATATTGAGGGGAGAGCAAATTTACACTGTTATACAAGCTGTACACTCACTAATTTACATTGTAGCAAAGCCTCATTTCTTCAGTATTGTCACATGAAAAGATATAATAAAATATTTACAAAAATGCGAGGGGTGTGCTGACTTTTGTGAGATACTGTATATGGTAATCTGCACTCCTGTGTTTGACATGCATTTTTAAAAGGTGAGTCAAATGCTGCAGAACAAAGCCTGTGTATACAAATGATGAGAACTGACCTTTCAGTTCTCATTGTAATGTAGACTTTACCATATTACGTTGTTTAGCCATATTCAATGTAGGATCACAAAATGTTAAAGTTGTTTTAACAGGCTGAAAAAATGTTGCATTTAAACTGGAACATGGTGGGTTGACTGGGGTTGGAATGCATTTCTTGTAGGTTCCAACTGATAAGGTTTTCCTATTTTCTGTTTTAGGAACACCATATGGGCAGCCTGGATATCCAGCCCCTGGGTGCCCTCCCCAACAAGGGCCTTATCCAGGTCAATATCCTCCTGGTGTAAATCCAGGATACCCTGGACCTGCCCAGCCTCCTCCACCTGGTGGATATCCCGGAGGGTGCGCGCCTCCTCCATGTTACCCAGGACAACATGGTCCTGGAGCCCCAGGGTACCCTCCTCAGTACCCTACAGGATATCCAGGCGGTTGTATCCCACAGGGAGGGCATCATCATCCTCCTCATCATGATAAGCAAAAAAAGCATAAGCATGGACATGGACACGGACATGGTCATCATGGCCATGGGCATGGGCATGGAAAGGTAAATATTTTCATCTTACATATACTATAATGTTATTTATTCCATAATGTATTATAAAAAAATTAAATTTGATTCATGCATACTAGCTGACCTATAGAGAAAGTCAAGTGACTACATTTAGCCAATACTCGTTTTGTTGCTTATTGCCTACAGCGCAGCATCCTAGCAGTTAGAGTATAACACTGAACTTGACCCCAAATACACAGCAAACTATCACTGCACCTAGAACTATTTCAATTGTACAGTTGTTCTTGATGGACAAGCATCAAAAATTGAAATGTGTCTGCCATATACTAGAGGCGGCCCCATTCTGTATAGCGCATTGCATTGCACATTCTTCATATTGTATGGTACATACTTCACCCTGAGTCAACAATGAGAAATCTAATGGGGAGTAACACAGCTGGTCATAACAAGAAGGGAGCCAAGAGGTTGATGCTATCACAAGCCCAGAGCTCTGAATTTGTGATGGGCTCTGAATGCTGTGCTGTATACTAGTATATATTATATATATATTATATGTATAGTATATATTCATACCGTTTACTGTAGACTTCCTAACTGCACTCTGTACATGAACAGACACACTTTTGCGAGTGTATAACCAAAACAGTAAAAAGGTTTGTAGTGTTCCCTTAAAAAACTAAATAAATAAATGGCTGAGTTTTAAAACTCTTACCAATAGCTGCATTTGTGTGTGGAACCAAGTACATACAAAGAAAATAAAGCCAGCTGATTCATGTCAATCAGAGAGAATATTGTTTACCACACATTTTAGGCTTTATACAAATCTGTTTAATCCCAAGCATGCCTGATAACATATAATATCTCTTTATTTATGGTACTATTCTTATATCAGAGCTCAGGAATGAGATCTGTTTAGCAGTTCAGGAATTATTATGTAGAGATATTTCAGAATGCCTATAAACCACATTAACAATGATTTATCAGATCTTTCCCCTATTGTGGAAACATTACAAACTTGTGATAAATATCAGTATGGTTCAGGAATTTATAGAATAGATTCCAGCTTGGTCATCAATCAAGCCCCAATCATCTAGGCCCAGCCCCAAGGTTGTATCTCTTGCTACATGCAACATGGATTCAAAATCTGCCAAGGTAAAATCCCTCATCCCTCATCCCCTGGCAAACCCCAGCCAGTTTAAACCCTATGGCATCAATAACTGATGCTTTGGCAGGGGTTTGCCAGGGGATGAGGGATCACCAGTCAATGATAGACTTGGTTAGCGGAGGGTCCTATAAAAAGTATAGAATAACCCCCCTAACTACTTTGACTGTCACTTCACGCAATTATCTACCCATTCTATTTTGCTCTAAATGAGCCTTTATTGGCTTCACTTTCAGAACTGGTATAACTTTCTGATATTTGTAGCCCCAATGTACACAGTCCTTTAGCAGTAATAGATACACATTATTAATAGGTTATGTCCCTCTATATAATAAAATGTATGATCAACAGTGCAAGGCACGATCTATTTTACCCAAAGTTTAGTTTAGATCAGACCCGGGCAAACTGCAACCCCAGGGCCACATCCAGCCCTTTGGCTGTCCCTATCCAGCTCTTGATGCCTCCACTGTCAGTATGCCTCTCTTCCTCACTGATAGATGTCTGTGTGGAAAGTTGCAAGTACTGGAAGGTGAGAGCCTGAAGAGCTGGTTGATACAGAGGGGAGGCAGGGATCTGGTGGGAGAGAGTTGCCTAGGAGCTGTTCCGATGCTCTCCTGCCACTCTGCTACCTAGCCAAGTTTTTACAGTGTTAGCGCCTGCATTCTGCAAAAATTAGGAGCCATGCACCTGTTCTTCATTCCAGGTCAGGATCTGCCTAAATCCAAATCCAGTTGCAACACAGCCCTATTGAGCTCAGTGGGGAAGTTGGACAAGTGGTGCCTCTTTAGTAAGCCCAAGTTAAAAATGTTGGTTCAGCAACTTGTTTTTACCATTCCCATCTGAAAGAGACCTTTTTTTGAGCAGTTGTACCTATTATTGCTAGTGCAAGTTGTTTGTTTTCTATATGTTTTTATGTACCTTCCCAGATCCAAAATAATATTGCGCAGAATTAAGTCTGGCTCTCCACAACAGTCCCAGTTTCTCATGTGGCCCCATGTGGAAATTAGAGTGGTTGTAAAGTCAGAATCTTTCTTCAGCGATGCCCACGAGTTCCTCGGACGTCCGGGACTTTCCTCCTGATTGGCTGCGACACAGCAGTGGTGCCATTGGTTCCTGTTGCTGTCAATCAAAGTCAGTTAGCCAATCAGGAGAGAAAGAAGGTGGGCAGAAACGGGGCCCCGTGTCTGAATGAACACAGGGAGCTGTAACTCAGCCCCGGTGCCCCCATAACAAGCTGCTTGCTGTGGTATATACAGTATCTCACAAAAGTGAGTACACCACCCACATTTTTGTAAATATTTTATTATATCTTTTCATGTGACAAAACTGAATTTACACTTTGTACACTCACTACTTTACATTGTAGCAGCTTGTATAACAGTGTAGATTTGCTGTCCCCTCAAAATAACTCAACACACAGCCATTAATGTCTAAATTGCTGGCAACAAAAATGAGTACACCCTTAAGTGAAAATGTCCAGATTGGGCCCAATTAGCTATTTTCCCTCCCCGGTGTCATGTGACTCATTAGTGTTACAAGGTCTCAGGTGTGAATGGGGAGCAGGTGTGTTAAATTTGGTGTTATCGCTCTCACTCTCTCATACTGGTCACTGGAAGTTTAACATGGTACCTCATGGCAAAGAACTCTCTGAGGGTCTGGAAAAAAGAATTGTTGCTCTATATGAAGATGACCTAGGCTATAAGAAGATTGCCAAGACCCTGAAACTGAGATGCAGCATGGTGGCCAGGACCATACAGTGACAGGCTCCACTCAGAACAGGCCTCGCCATGGTCAACCAAAGAAGTTGAGTGCACATGCTCAGCGTCATATCCAGAGGTTGTCTTTAGGAAATAGACGTATGAGTGCTGCCAGCATTGCTGCAGAGATTGAAGGGGTAGGGGGGGTCAGCCTGCCAGTGCTCAGACCATACGCCGCACACTGCCTCAAATTGGTCTGCATGGCTGTCGTCCCATAAGGAAGCCTCTTCTAAAGATGATGCACAAGAAAGCCCACAAGCAGTTTGCTGAAGACAAGCAGACTGAGGACATGGATTACTGGAACCATGTTCTGTGGTCTGATGAGACCAAGATAAACTTATTGGGTTTAGATGGTGTCAAGTGTGTGTGGCGGCAACCAGGTCAGGAGTACAAAGACAAGTGTGTCTTGCCTAAAGTCAACATAGTGGTGGGAGTGTCATGGTCTGGGGCTGCATGAGTGCTGCCGGCACTGGGGAGTTACAGTTCATTGAGGGAACCATGAATGTCAACATGTACTGTGACATCCTGAAACAGAGCATGATCCCTCCCTATGGAGACTGGGCCGCAGGGCAGTATTCCAACATAACGACCCCAAACACACCTCCAAGACAACCACTGACTTGCTAAAGAAGCTGAGGGTAAAGGTAATGGACTGGCCAAGCATGTCTCCAGATCTAAACCCTACTGAGCATCTGTAGGGCATCCACAAATAGAAGGAACTGGTAATGTCATCATGGAGGAGTGGAAAAGGACTCCAGCGGTCTCTTGTCACGTTTTTGGGGTTATGTTCGATATGTGCAAAGAGAGATCACGCAAATACTTAAAAATATAACATTTATTACAAGTAATGACAGATAAAGATAAAGAAAATATCAAGAATACTTAACTAAAGGTGCTTGTTTCCCGCCATGGGTCCCTTTCATGGCATAGGTGACCAGGACCAAACACATGCCTCATGGCTGTTCTTGGTGAGACTGACTCATATAGGTTTTTGCTGTGGTAATATAGAACTTGTATAAGGGAAAAGCCCACCCCTCAGCCAACACCCTGTAAGCAACAATATGACCTTTGCATTCCTGAGGAGAAGGGGCTTGCTTGACCATATAAGGCAGTTCAAATGCCAATAAGTTGAGTCATGCAATAACCAGGATATTAGAGGCTATAATAGATATTTGTGAGCCAACCTTAATGAGGAATATGAAATATGCAATTTCCCCAACAAGCGGCAACCTGTGATGATACTCTGGTTAACGCTATGCCCAAGAGGGTTAAAGCAGTCCTGGAAAATAATGACACTTTGGGCCCAATTTGGACATTTTCACTTAGGGGTGTACTCACTTTTGCTGCCAGTGGTTTAGAATTCAATGGCTGTGCGTTGAGTTATTTTGAGGAGACAGTAAATTTACACTGTTATACAAGCTGTACACTCACTTCTTTACATTGTAGCAAAGTGTAATTTCTTCAGTGTTGTCACATGAAAAGATAGAATAAAATACTTACAAAAATGCGAAGGGTGTACTCACTTTTGTGAGATACTGTGTATATATATATATGAGGTTGGGCAATAACTCATAAATTGTCTGGTATAGTGTATTTATATTTTTTATGTTCTATGAAACATAAGACGTGACGTTCTCTAAAGATAAACTATTTCCTTTCTCTTTTGCAGCATGGGTCTAGCAGTAGTTCAGATTCAGACTGAAGGGCACCAAGATTGGATCCTTATTTGAAACCAGATCTCTTGTTTTCTAATATTGATTTAGTATTCAAACAAAGGAAAAAAATAAAATTCAATGTATTCTTGTGTAGAAAACAATAAGTACATGTTTCAGAATGAGTATATTTTTGTGTATGCTGTGTGATAATAAAAACATGAATCTGTATGTCTCACATGGATTTTGGTGTAAACCTCAATATTGTTGCTCTACCTGCCACCTCTGCTGATGGACAACCTACAAGAAATATTCCAATAGACCAGGGATATGCAATTAGCGGACCTCCAGCTGTTGCAAAACTACAAGTCCCACAAGGCATAGCAAGACTCTGACAGCCACAAGCATGACACCCAGAGGCAGAAGCATGATGGGACTTGTAGTGTTGCAACAGCTGGAGGTCCACTAATTGCATATCCCTGCAATAGACCTATCCCAGTATATTTCCATGCTATTTGGGTGTATAATAAATCTAATTTGGAAAACATTGTGATTGTAACTAGCTTTTTTAGATCAGTTTCATATTACAGCCAATCTGACATGAGAGGAATAGGGAGTTGCCACTGCTGACCTCCTTCTTCTGAAAATACTAGTTGCCTGGCTGTTATGCTGAGCCACTAGATCCAGTACAATGAGTCACTGGCCTGAAATATGTATACAGATGAAGGAAGTTGTAGTGAAGTCAGAAGTCCTTATCTGTATACATGTTCCAGTTGGTGCCCTAAAGTCATGAGAAACATATGGGGACTGCCATTGCCAACCTTTCATTTGAGAATGCAAATTTCCTGCCTGTCATGCTTCCCCTCAATGCATTTGAAATTTTTGGCCCAGAACTACTATAGAGGAAGGTATTTTCGACACTCGTTTACAGCATGCTTGCTCCTGGCCTGTGACTCAAAAGTATTGCAGTCTGAATAGAAGGCAACTAGCATTTTAAAAGAGAGCCAACAATGCCAGCCACCATACATTTCTCATAACATAGCAACTTTAAAGCCAATCTGAAGACACACCTATTTTCTCTTTATAGTCCTATCCCACCATATGTTTTTATTTTTAACTCATTTTGCTTGGAATGCCTCCTATATATATGTTTTTTCCCCTAAATATGACTGTTCTTCTGTGCGCCCCCCCCCCCCCCCCCCACTACTGAGCAATCACACTTGTATTCCTGTTCTCTGTGCTTGCATAGCTGAGTAATGACCACACCCCTCAACACAAGGGTTCTCACAGACTTGTAGTGCAGTGTAAGCGGAAGGGGGTGTGTCTGACCAGGTCTGTTAGGTCAGCAGTGCCACATTTTGCTGACTGTTGGCTATGAAATCCAAGCTTGTTAGTACAGTCTATCTGAATGAAAAAAATATTTTATAACTTCAGCTGGGCTTTAATGTACTGAGGCATGGCAGTCAGAGAATTACAATTTTCAAAAAGAGGGCAGAAACAGTAGCCTTTGTGTGGTTCCTATGACAAGTTTTTTTTAAGCTTCCTATAAATGATTAGAAAAGGTTGCGCAAGTATTCCCCTCTTAGCTGTGAGTGGTCTAATTTACATACCAAAGCAAACATTCATTACATGTGGGTCTTCAATCTGTGGGCTGTACACTCAAATACTGCACTCTTCAACATTTTGTGGTTTTAATACTTCAAAGAGAGAACATTATACTCACCTAGGTGGATGCAACATTGATCCAATGCTGCATCTGTTCCCCGCCGGCTCTGCAGTGAGAACTGAGCAATCAAATTCCGCTGATAGCTCTTCTCTCCCCTCCAGTGCTTACTGGAGTGCTGGGCTGTGGATGGGGCAGGAGGGGCTGGGCCAGATGCCAGTCCAGGCTTTTGGGTGGATGCTGACCATATGGTTGGGATCTTTTCAGACCTTGGACCGACTCTCCGCTGTCAGCTGAAAATTGGTTACAGGAGTGCAGAACAAACAAGAAGCTTTGGCTGTACCTCTCCTTTCACTATATAATTTACATACATTGGGCTCCCCTGATCCACCTATGGGTTCTCTGAAGTTCTAAGCCACGGCTTCATCTAAAAGTGGCCATGAATGCAGTGAAAAATCTTGAGAAATGGTAGGTTTGCTACACCCTCCATAACCTTATAGCAACATGAAGCAGTAGTAATTGAGGATAATAGATGCTTAAAATAACAGAAGTATGAGCATATAGACCAAGAAAAATAGTCAGCTCTAAATGGTTTTATATGAACTTTGATTGGTAATGGGTTTCAGAAAATATTGTACAGTAGGCTGACAAAAACTTATAATGAGTCATAAAAGTTAAAAAAGTGGTCTGCAAGTGCTGACCTTCTGAAAATGCTAGCCACCTGGCTCATATTCTCAGATATTTTAAATAACTTTTTTTTTTCCAGATTGTTTGTTTTTATTAGAAAAGTTTTTATTTATTTTTATTTCATACAAATTAAAAAAAAAACAAAAACAAAAAAAACTCAACCTTTCTCCCTTCCAATCAGTGGCGGCTGGTGAAGTTTTAGGAAAGGCCCCGGCCTTTCTTTCCACATATTGTATCAGGAGAACACAGCTCAGCATCACAGGACACAGTATACAGCTCAGCATCACAGGATACAGTATACAGCTCAGCATCACAGGACACAGTATACAGCTCAGCATCACAAGGCACAGTATACAGCTCAGCATCACAGGACACAGTATACAGCTCAGCATCACAGGGTACAGTATACAACTCAGCATCACAGGACACAGTATACAGCTCAGCATCACAGGACACAGTATAAAGCTCAGCATCACAAGGCACAGTATACAGCTCAGCATCACAGGACACAGGACACAGCATACATCTCTGCATCACAGGCGGGGTATATAGCAGCCAGTATCACAGGTGAAGGCAAATTGCAGCCAATATCACAGGTGGGGGTAAATTGCAGACAATATCACAGGTGGGGTAAATTGCAGCCAATATCACAGGTGGGGGCAAATTGCAGCCAATATCACAGGTGGGGGCAAATTGCAGCTAATATCACAGGTGGGGGCAAATTGCAACCAATATCACAGGTGGGGGCAAATTGCAGCCAATAACACAGGTGGGGGTAAATTGCAGCCAGTATCACAGGTGGGGCAAATTGCAGCCAATATCACAGGTGGGGACAGTTTGCAGCTAATATCACAGGTGGGGGCAGTTTGCAGCCAGTATCACAGGTGGGGGCAGTTTGCAGCCAGTATCACAGGTGGGGGCAGTTTGCAGCCAGTATCACATGTGGGGGCAGTTTTCAGCCAGTATCACAGGTGGGGGCAGTTTGCAGCCAATATCACAGATGGGGGCAGTTTGCAGCCAATATCACAGATGCAGCCAGTATCACAGGTGGGGGCAGTTTGCAGGCAATATCACAGGAAGGGGCAGTTTGCAGCCAATATCACAGGTGGGGGTACTTTGCAGCCAGTATCACAGGTGGGGGCAGTTTGCAGCCAGTATCACAGGTGGGGGCACTTTGCAGCCAGTATCACAGGTGGGGGCACTTTGCAGCCAGTATCACAGGTGGGGTACATTGCAGAGACCCCCTCAGAACAAGTCCCGCACTTACCCCATCCAATAGGCAGGCAGGCAGAAGTGTTGCAGAGTTCGGCATGCGGACAAGCGGGCTGGCAGTCTGCAAAGTTCGGCATGCAGAGAGCGGCTGTCCCCATCAGTCGGTCGCTCTTCACATGGTCAGGGTCTCTGTGGGAGCAGGAGTCACGTCCGCCGCCACAATGACCCGCCCACCGCATCCAATCACACTGAGCCGCAGGCTCAGGGCAGCCAATCTTCCCAAAACAATTACATTTAAGGCATATCATGAATAATAACTGCCACAGTTGCTTGTGCTTTCAAATGAGCTTTCATTCCACCAAAGGACTGGTGTCATAACTAGAGTTGAGCGAACCCG
Organism: Glandirana rugosa; assembly: GCA_018402905.1. Classification (NCBI taxonomy): domain Eukaryota; kingdom Metazoa; phylum Chordata; class Amphibia; order Anura; family Ranidae; genus Glandirana; species Glandirana rugosa. The sequence continues at coordinate 656,701 of BLSH010506231.1, read as the reverse complement.
TGGATGTTCGGGTTCGGTGGATTCGGCCGAACTTCGTAAAAAAGTCTGGGTTAGGTACCGAACTTGACCCGAACTTTACCCCGAACCCCATTGAATTCAATGGGGACTCGAACTTTTCGGCACAAAAATGACTGTAAAAGAGTCCTGGCAAGTGCTAGAGGGCTGCAAAATGATTTTAGAACAATAATCTGTCCCTTACAGCAACAGCAGGAACCTGACCCTATAGAACTAGGAGATGATTTTAGAACAATAATCTGTCCCTCTAAGCAGTAGACTACCTATTCCAGTCAGATCTTTCTGTAATGCAGGATGAGATCTGCAATCTGTCCCTAAAAGCAGTAGTAGTAGTAACCTCTACCTATCTATCTGCAATCTGTCCCTCACAGCACCGGCAGCATCCTCTCCCTACACTACCCAGAGAGCATGTGACATGCAGCACTGTGACTCCAGCCTCATATAGATTCTGGGTCACATGATGCACTGGCCAATCACAGCCATGCCATTAGTAGGCATGGCTGTGATGGCTTCTAGGGAAAACCAGTGAAACGCTTGTTGATTGGCTGCCCTGCAGCTATTCAACATGCGTGATCAAATACCCGAACCCAGAACTCGAACCCAAACTTTTTTCGGGTTTGGGTCCCGGTCACGGACACCCCAAAGTTCGGTATGAACCCCAACTTTACAGTTTGGGTTCGCTCAACTCTAGTCATAACTAATCACATGTACAGTGCTATGGCAAATTATCATCAAACAAGGCATGTAGGCAGGTGCAGTCTATGTTCTCAACTGCAGGTGGCGCTCGTCCACATCAGCAATGCAAATGGGAGAGGAAGTTAAAGTGTTTGTAAACGAATATAATAAAGACTATGCCAGCCCCTCTTTTAGAGCCTGGCATAGCACACTGTGTTCTTTTTTAAAAAAACAAGCATTGTAAATACCTATTTAGAGCTGTCTTCAGGCCAGTCACATGACCTGTGGCAGCTGTATAGCTCAGATACATGGACACTGTAGGAGGGACTGAAATCTCCCTCTGACATCAGCCGGGGAGATCACGTGGCCGCTCAGCCCCTCCTGCAGTAGCCCTGGATACCAGCCAAGAGTCATGTGACCGACCTGAAGATCGGGCCAAAGAAGTATTTACAACACTTGTTTTTTAAAACAAACAACTAACACAGTGTGCTATGCCAGGCTCTACTAGAGGGGCTGGCATAGACTTTTTAATTTTTATATCCTGCTAATAGCGGTGATAGCGCCCGGGGGGGGGGGGGGAGTTATAGAGACACAGGCTGGGAGGAGGGGGAGAGATGAGAGCTGAAAGCAGGGCTGCTGATGTCACAGACAATGGTGGCCAGGGTTTTCTATGCCTGTGCCGAGAGGGGATACAGGAAGTGTCATGTTCAGGTTTTTTTTTTACAATTTAGAGGGTGAGGGGGGCAGATTACATAGCACAAGCACCGTGCTGTTTAATCTGCTTTAAGGGACCAGGATCTGTATTTTTTTGGGGGGGGGGGGGGTTAACAAACACTTTAAGAGAAGTTATGTTTCTCTATGATTTCCACGGTCACTAGGACAGTGATCTGGTTGAATGCAGATGCCCCACGTGATCCTGGGTTCCATCTTAGGTCAGTCAAAGTCTATTTCAGACTGTGGTCCCTGGGTTTGGCAAGCTTTTTGTGAGTGAACAGGTTAGGGACAGGTTCTCCATCTGACAGGGGCAGCGGCAGCAGTGGGGAGAGATCAGGGTCTACATTTACCTCTTCAGAAAGCTTCCCATTGGATGTGGACCGGCCATGCCGTGCTTCGCTCCTTGTGAGAGATGCTTTTGGCATCCCAGAGTCTTCTACTGCTGTCATTCTGTGCATGCTTGTAAGTAGCTGTGGATGGGTGAGCTTCCCATTGGGTCTGTTGAGCTGTTCACTGACTGTTCATTATAATGTTCTTTGCAAATTGCAACCCTGTGTGTCTTCTGGCTGCACACCACGCTGCACCTACCCAACGAGCAACTTCCTTGGCTGTAAAGTATTGCATTGTCCCCTAAAAGAACCAAGTATATAATATTGTGCAAACTAAATAACAGGTGACACAAAGGTGCTCAAACAAGTGAAATAAAGTCCACTCCACAGTTATAGGCAGTGATGCTCACATCAAATGTGTTTCCTTCTTACACCACACAAGTGTTACAAAGCAGCTTTCCACAAAATCAAACCCCAATGACAAGGAGGTCCGAATGTGCTCAGTGCAACCATTGAAGGCTCTCTGTCCACTCAGGCAATATTGCATTAGAGAGGAGCAGAGATGAAACTCCATGGTGTAATACCAAAATACTCGCATTTATTGCAGCTGGTGCAGCTATGAGTGGCATCGTTATGTAAGTGACATTGTGGTATTGGAGATTGGCCCGTCACGAGTTGGTGAGGAGGGCAGGGATCTGAGAAAGAGAGAGCTTTCTTTTGGTGGTATTTATTCAGCACTGGATTTTTATTTTTGCTAAACAAACCAAACATTTTGAAATCTTCATTTTTGTTATAAAATTTTGCAATAAGTAATTTTTCTTCTTCAGTAATGTGCACTGATGAGGCTGCACTGATGGACTTTCATGAGGCTGCATTGATGGCCACTGATAATTGGCACTGATATGCTGCACTAATGGGCACTGATATGCTGCACTGATGGGCACTGATATGCTGCACTGATGGACACTGGCACTGATGGTACTGCACTGATTATCAGTATAAATGGGCCCTGTCACAGGAAAGTCTGCCTGGTTTTCCTTTCCTCAGAAAGTGACAGCGCTGAGTAAAGGAAATGCTGATAACCAACATTTGTTTACATGTGATCAGCTGTGATTGGACGCCATTGGCTCTTTACCCAGATTGGTGATGTGCAGTGTCCAAGGATGGGAGGACGTCATATGACATCCTTTCAGAACAAGAGCAGTCCCGCCCAGCCATCATTGTACAATGAGCCGGGTGGGAACCGGTTAAAAGAGTATCATTACAACAAAATGTTTAAAGTGATAATTCACAATAGTACTATTGTAGAGCTGCATTCTAGTCTTTTACCACTAGAGGTCACAAAAAGGTAACAGATGACTATGGCTAAGTTCACAGGGCTGTAAAAATTTTACTGACGTTTATCACGTGTTTTGTTGGAGAAAAGTTCCTAATGATCACTAAAATACTTTACATTTAAATGTATAAAGCTACATATGTGTACATAATCATTTATTTCCCCCCTTTATTTAAACTTATTTTAAGTGCTTACAAAGGCATATACATGTAATTATACGCATAAGCATGTAAAGCGCATGTTCTTAGATGCAGATTTTTTTGATTTTGTGTTACAGATCTAAATGCAGTGCATGTTTATGCATCTGTGTAAATGGCTCCATTGAAGATAATGCAGCTGTGTTCAGATCTGTAATTAAATAACACATGTACAGTATGGCCCCTTTCACACGGATCCCCGCTGATCCCCGCTCAGAAGGCGCACGACAGGTCAGGCTCCGCTCACTGTGCAGAGCGGACATGGACAGAGCCCTGATCTCCTCTATGGGGAGATAGGGTGAAAACGGGCCGCCAATCCGCTTTCATCTGATCCTATTCGCTAGATGAATGGAAAATAGGACCACCATCCGTCTGGATTTTGCGGTCAGGATCGGATCACATAGCAGCAGGTGTCAGCGGACATCTGCCGCTCCATAAGGAAGAGTGCAAGGTCCAGTCAGTCAGGTCTGCCTGAAAAACAGACAGATGGACCTGATCGGACAGTCCGTGTGAAAGGGGCCTAAATGTGTTTTGCACAGCTGTGTGAATGAAGCCTAATACATGGCGCAAACAAACAGCATATTGTAGGTCACTACATTACATTTTAAACAATCATGTAGGGCTTTAATTTTTATTAAAATGCGGTCTCTATAATATTATAATATTCATGATATGGTTTGCAAAACATTTATTTTTTTATTACTTTTATGTTAGATGTTTATGGGAAGACCTGCCTTTCTCTAATAAATGACCCCGTATTCCAATCATATGACCAGTGTTATACTGCATGAACAATATAATAAATACAAAAACTTGGTTTTACTGCTTCACTATCTTATCCAAATTTCTATATGCTGGCCTGCATTAGGTAACATCATGTTTTTCAGTATGAGGTCCAAGGAACTGGGTAAGCACCGAAAATTGTGGTTGTAGGATACACCATAAAAGTCAGTTATGTAGATCAGTGTTTCTCAACCCTGTTCTGAAATACCCCCAACAGGCCGTTTTAGGAATTTCTCTTTGATAAAAGAGCTGTCCAAAATACCAAGCCATTGACTCTCATTTAAAGCACCTGTGCAAGATAAAGGGAAACCTAAAAACATGGCCTGTTGGGGGTACTTGAGGACAGGGTTGAGAAACACTGATGTAGATCACAGAAATAGAGAGCTGATTGGAAAATGGTTTAATATATCCCTAGCATGGCTAGGAATTGTGTACTTGCACAAACAAGTGTGAAAAATAAGCCCCTTTCACACTGGCAGACTCCGCCAGCGGATCTGCCTGCTCATTGGGGGATTTGTCCACTGATGCAGAGTGGACACAGCACGCTTTCCTCAATTGGCAGTCAAATGTAAATGGACCACATGATAGTTTCCATACGTCTGTCATCCAATCCACCAGACGGATGGTGAACGGATCCCCCATCCATCTGTTTTTAGCGGATAGGATCGGATGTCGGTGGGTGTAAACAGACATGTGTACAATAGCTCCTGAGAGCTGATTGGAGGGAAGGAACACACCTACTTCACACAGCACACGAGAACAGAGTTGAGGCTGTCAATCACAGTCTCCCAATGTGCTGGAGCTCCATCCCCTGTCACCTTTCTACCTCTTTGTGTCAGGAAAACTTGTCAGAAGAGACTAATGCAGATTACAGAGGAATGAGACAACAGAGAGAAATTACACTTTGGGGTTGATTTACTAAAGCTGGAGAGTGCAAAATCTGGTGCAGCTCTTCATAGAAATCAGCTTTCAGGTTTTATTGTCAAGCCTTAGGCTGGGTTCACACCTATGCGAATTGGATGCGGATTAAACCGCATCCAATTAGCAGGACACTTGAAAACACATTGTTTTCAAGGTGTCCAGTTCACATATGTGCTGTGCATTCGCACTCCGCATTGCACAAAAACCGCACACGTTTTTTTGTGCAATGCGGTGCGAATTCCCAGCCCGTTGAGTCCAGTGGGAGCGCATCTAACAAGGAGATGCACTCCGCACTGAACGGGGATATTTCCCCTGCTCATGGCTCCTCCCCCATCTCTCCCCCCGCAGCTGCTGCGCTGTGGGAACGGACAGGAGCCGCCGAACGGCGGCTCCGTCCCTTCCCGGCAGCAGAGAGGCTGGAATTCGCACCGCAATGGTGTGAATCCAGCCTGAATTGAACAAGCTGAATTTAAAAGCTGATTGGCTATCATGCACAACTGCATCAAATTTTGCACTCTCCAGCTTTAGTAAATCAACCCCTTTGTGCCCTGGAGAGAGGTGTGTAAACAATATACAGGGTGGGCCATTTATATGGATACACTCCCTGCCTCGGCGGCAAGCCGCCGAGGACAGGCAAGGGTGTCGCGTCGTCGACGCCCCCCTCTCTACCCCCTCCTCGGTACTCGTCCCCTTTATAGGGGCAAGTCACGCCTCACGTAGAGGAACAATCTACGCGAGGGTGACCTGAGTTGCCCGACCCTTAAGCGTGGCGTAACGTGTTTTT
>BLSH010506231.1:621768-650937 GCA_018402905.1 Glandirana rugosa | reverse complement strand
AATGATTTCGACCTCTCACGTTTTAAACTACGTCAACACGTACTATCGGTTAGTCGAAAATTTAAGTCGAACAAGTTAAGTCCGACCTAAGTGTGGTAACGCCACGCTTAAGGTCGGAGAGACGACGGGCAGCTGCTGCGCTGTGGGAACGGACAGGAGCCGCCGAACGGCGGCTCCGTCCCTTCCCGGCAGCAGAGAGGCTGGAATTCGCACCGCAATGGTGTGAATCCAGCCTGAATTGAACAAGCTGAATTTAAAAGCTGATTGGCTATCATGCACAACTGCATCAAATTTTGCACTCTCCAGCTTTAGTAAATCAACCCCTTTGTGCCCTGGAGAGAGGTGTGTAAACAATATACAGGGTGGGCCATTTATATGGATACACCTTAATAAAATGGGAATGGTTGGTGATATTAACTTCCTGTTTGTGGCACATTAGTATATGTGAGGGGGGAAACTTTTCAAGATGGGTGGTGACCATGGCGGCCATTTTGAAGTTGGCCATTTTGAATCCAACTTTTGTTTTTTCAATACGAAGAGGGTCATGTGACACATAAAACTTATTGAGAATTTCACAAGAAAAACAATGGTGTGCTTGGTTTTAACGTTACTTTATTCTTTCATGAGTTATTTACAAGTTTCTGACCACTTATAAAATGTGTTCAATGTGCTGCCCATTGTGTTGGATTGTCAATGCAACCCTCTTCTCCCACTCTTCACACACTGATAGCAACACCGCAGGAGAAATGCTAGCACAGGCTTCCAGTATCCGTAGTTTCAGGTGCTGCACATCTTGTATTGAATGTTATTAAACATTACCTTTCCTTTTCAAGCTGCAACCTGTAATTTTCGGAGAATGCAATGCAATATGGCTACCTGGAGTTGTTCTGTACACAGAATGTATACTGACCACTCCCCAGAAACATCATTTCCTGCTTGTGTGACCAATTTTCCCAGAAGTCTGCCTAAGATACATGTCAGATTTCAGGCATCCCCTGCAACAAAAATGTCATTTTTTGAGAGATACTTTCAATAGGAACACGTCTCAAGGGATACAGGCCCAGCAGCTTTCATCATTAGTGCCCTGCAGGTGCACACCTGACAGTTACTTATGAAACCACTCCCAGTAGACCCACTCAGAACAGAGGCACAGACAAACACACAGGGATTTCTTCAGAATAACAAAAGGTAGGAATCTGCAACAAAGGTTGTTATAACCTTTGCAATGTACATAGATCACCCAGAGGGAATTTTTTCTACAAAAGTAGAGTTACACTTTAAATGAAGGCCCCATAAGTGCTAAAAGAAAATAATTTTGGCATGCAAAATGGTCAAAAAGTTGTTGTTGAGTAAACCACTCCATACTGAAAGTTCAGAATTTGAGTTCACAAAGGCTTTGATTACAACTGAACTTCAAAGGATTAAAGTCCTATATACATCCTAAATAAGAAAAAGGAAAAAGAGCTGCGCTGTACAGTGATAGTAAGACATAAAAGGTTGCCCCATGAAAATAATGAGTTCCACAGTTATTAAAAAGGTGAGTGTCCCTTTACGTTCGTATGTCCACATCAACCGCAGCGATTCACACCACCCAATTGTGCACCTCCACCGTAAGAAAAACTCGCTTACCAGACAGCAAGCTATACAAGTTTATGGCTTTTGCCCAGCCAAGGCCTTGTATGCTCAGATATCTGCTCACAGCCTGTCCATTCTATCCATAGGACCGTCTTTAATATTGATTGGACCCTGGGCAAACATTTTCTAAGGCCCCCCCATGCAATTTCGCTCTCCACCTGCTCTGAGACATACAATAAATAGCAGCTATAGACTCAAAATTAGTTCACAGAATCAGATCAGGCATCGATTGCGATTGGTTAACCAGAGGTTACAGCATATCATTACCGCTTACTGACTGGTTGCTAGAGCTTACAGTACACATTAAGGCTCACTGATTACTTGCTTGAGGTTACAGCACATCATTACTGCTTAGTGATTGGTTGCTAGAGATTACAGCACATCATCTCCTCACTGCCTGCACACCATGAACTAGGGAACGCAAAGTTGCATTCCTGACACCACAGAAACTTGCTGCCCTTTAGCATCAATTGTCAATGGCACCGTCACACATCTGTTGACATGTGTTGTGGCCCTGTGTGATTTTGAAAAAGGGTTAAGAACTTTTGTTCCGCATTTCTAGCACATAGAGCAGCTCATTGAAATTAATGGGTTCCCCAACATGCGACCTACATCTTTATCCACCCTGTCAGTACACCTTTGCTTCCTAAAACCCCTGCTAACCTCTGCACCCCAAACCTCCCCCAACATCTACACTCCAACCCTCCCCCCTGCCTCCTCTGCTCATCTTTGCACCCACCTTCCTTACCTCTATACATCCCCTCCTTGCTCACCGGTGCACCCCAAACTGTAATTCCTTCTCTGCCGACCTCTGCACACCCCACACTACCCTCCCCCCCTTACCTTTGCAGAACAGGCTGATGTTAGGCTTAATGACCACAGTTGCAGGCAGGACTTTAAAGCATACCCCTTTGACTCCCCAGTGGGCAGCATTTAGTATAGGTGATAGTGGTATGACTTCAGGGGGGCATGATATACATATGAATGCCAACTCTATTTACATATGAATGCTGCCAGCCACTACTATTTACATATGAATGCCGCCACTATTTACATATCAATGCTGGTTATTTACATGTAAACATAGGGCCTGCAGGTGAGTCATATGTACACAACAATAGGGCAGAGCTGGGTAGCATTAGTAACAGCACTTAACACTTAGATATCGGGACACAGCACAGGATTAAAACTTCAAGGGACAAGGGAATTTAAACCAGGATAGTTGGCAAGTATGTGGCAACGGCTTTGGGCCCCACAATAATGACAGGGCCCAGGGCAGCTGCCCCTTTTGCCCTGCCTTAAAGACGGCCCTGTCTATCCATCTATGGAATTGGCCCTATCCAGGAGAAAGCTGCTGTTGGTGAGGCCTCAGGTGGGTGACTTGAGGGGAGGAATGCTGAGACCCAGGTGCTAAGGAGAAACAGACTGAGAGGAGCTGTTTGCCAAAGATTTGCCTGGTATCACTATAAGGTGTCGCTTGGAAGGTTGGAAGGAGGCTACCATCTGTCCTTGGGCCTTATGAGTACAGACACTAAAAGATATTGGACAGCGTCCCCTGTTGCTTGGCGATCACTGGCCGCATCGCGCATGCACGGCTGGAGATCCTTGCTATGATTGGATCTGACCTGTTGACAGGCAACCTCGGATCCTAGCACCGATGCCAATCTGAATACAGATCAAGTGCCGTATACTGATGTGCCTGATCTACGGGTCTGCTTAGGCTGTCACTGGAAATGCACATTATAACATGTATACAGGTTGGTAACCATATTAGTAAGTGATCTAGAATTTTTTGTTTTCACATAAGCTTGAGTTGTCTGCTTAAACTTACTGAATTTTGGCCAGGACTTATGACGTCACACCTGTCAAGGGGTGGGTGGATCTTTGTTTATGTCTCTTTTTGATTGTTTGATGGTTATTTAAATACAGTACACTGTTACCCTACTATCTGATATGTGATAATTCTGCAATAAAAAATCAGTTTGGGCGCTACTTGTCGATCCATGGTGTGCTGGCAAATATCCTCATTGTGACTTTCTGAACCAGTTTCCAGCTGGGGGTTGCTGCAGGACCCAAATCTGTTAGAGCTTTATCCAGGAATGTGTGCAATGGCAATATGGAGCACTAGGTCTTTAAAAGGGGACACCGGCTTATGTCCTGAAGAGCTCTGTCCAGATAATCTCCTACTTAAAGCGGGGTTCCACCCAGAATTTTTTTTTTTGCATCCACTCTTTTAATAATAAATAGATGTAACCTTTTGTTTCCTTACATTCAAACCGCCTAGTAATTACATGTATTTTTTGCTCACAAATTTGTTTCTCTCACTGCTGGACTTTTGCAATTTAGGTGAGGGAATCTGAAGCCCATCCGTAGTCTCCTGGCATCTCTTCCTGAAAAAAGTGCATGGTGGGTAACCATCATGCACTCCTCGATCTCGGTCTGCCTTAAATCGCGTCATTTCCTGTCTGGAAATAACACGATTTTACAGTACAGGGAAGCCCACTGACTCCTGGGAAATGACGAGTCACATCTCCCAGGAGGCCAGTCGAAGCAGGAAGTGAGGAGAAGAGCCAAGGGCCTAAAAGGGGCAGATTATAGAGACCACCTAGCAACAAGCGACTTAGGGTGAGCATAACATTTTTTTTCCTTCAAAGGTAAGTCTATATAGGCAAAGGACTTGAATGATGTAAAAAAAACATTTCTGGGTGGAACTCCGCTTTAAAGGGACTATGCTCTCATGGCTGTAATTGCTACTACTTAAAGCGGAGGACCCTAGAACTAAAAAAAATAAAAGTCAGCTACACATACGGTAGCTGCTGACTTTTAATAAAAGGACACTTACCTGTCCTGGAGTCCAGCGATGTTGGCACCCACCACCAATCTTCGAATCGGGGGTCGGGTACAGTGGTGTCCTTTGAGGGTAAGGGAACCCTGTAGTGTAGCATTACAGCTTCACGCCGGGCGCCCTACTGTGCATGTGCGAGGCTCCGCTGCGCTCTGCTATTGGCCCGGCGACCAGTAGCAGAGCGAGGAGGGAGGGAGCCGGGCTGCTGATGTCAGCGGCCGTGGCCACCGGCCCGAGCCCCCGGATGTGTGGAAAAGGACACCTGTCAAAGACACGTGTCCTCTATCTCCCCCCCCCCCCAGAAAATTGCTAAATATGACAACCGAGGTGGGGAGGAATCCGATCAGCAGAAGTTCCACTTTTGGGTGGAACTCTGCTTTAAGCTGAAGTCTATAGTTTGTTTCAAGCCCGGACTTCATTATAGTTAGCTCAGAAAGGAATGTCAAATTCTCAAGTTGTACATAGTTCTTGTTTTTGGAGTATCCCACCACTTCCCTCATCCCTATCCAACTTCTCCAAAAATAAAAACCACAAAAACAACACTCCCGAGACTGGTCCTGGAAGAAAGTGTGGATGAACCTGTTGTGTGCCTGCCTGTGGGGCAGAAGTTTTGGGAAGCCTGGACAACATGCCTGCAGCTACTACGGGAGTCATGTGATGAATGATGAATATGAATGCTGAAAAGACCAAGAACAGAAGAGAAATGATTGGATGTACAACAGAAGTGGGCCAATAGTACATCTTTTTACAGCAAACGGCAATGGCAATAGCAAAAGGCTGAGACACTTTATTAGAATTATACATTCTATTAAGCTACCGGAAGCTTGGCAAATGGGCTATCATTTTATTAAACAGAGCACAAACCAACAGTAGTGTTAACGGATGGTCACATGCTGGAAAAATATTTGGGTGCATTTGGCACTATGGAGTTTGGCCATCTGAGAATATTGGCCATCTAGAACCAGGTAATAATTCTATTGGCTTTCTATGGACTGCTCAATATACTTTCCACCTTAATGTTCTAGTAAGTGGGCAATGTATCTTCATTAGCCTATCAGAGAATGAGCAATAAATATTCTGCTGTGCTACTGTTGCTTATGCGGTAGTTTTGCTATACACATGTTACAATGCCATCTGTAATGCCATCTAATAAATTCAGTTATAACCATATAGGCATGTAAATTATGTGATAATAAGATGCTTCATTACAGTTGAAAATAATGAATAATACTGAAACCTCATTAGCATTCAATCTTGTCTGTGATATGTAATCATGTCATATTATCACAATGTTGACGCATCTTCCAGGATAATACATCTGTGACCATGACTACATAATATAACTAGCAACATCATTCTGTACATTCATTAGAACTAAAAATTATTCTTATGTGTCATTTAATAATTTGTATCTGTCAATAACAGCATTACTTTGGCAAACTGCGGTTACCATTGATGAGGCTTTTAACATAACAGAAGCCCCGGCACAAAACAAACGAAGACAGTAGACTAAGGTGGTTTCTTAATTAGAAAAAGAAAAAAGATGGAAGTTTGAGGTGCTAACACAACACAGCAATGTATAAAAGATAACAAATTTTATCATAACAGAATACATAAAACCATAATTTTTAAAACCGCATCATGACACACATTATATATAGCGAACCTCTCTTGAAAGCCTCTCATGACACAAACTCATAATTAATAATAAATTGTATATGAGGTTCACTATTACTAGATGGGTGTCCATCGTGGGCAGACAGTTGCTTAGTTTCTTGACATGTTTCGTGGGAACAACCCGCTTCTTCAGGAGATAAATGGGGCTAAAAATGTAAAGCAAACAAATCAATATACAAAAATATATAACAAAACAACAAAATATATATTCATAGTACCTATTTAAACTGTAACACTCACACTGAGTCACAAAAGCCCAGGCACCAACCAAGAGAGGGCTAAAAAATGTGGCTAAATGCACCCCAGGGGCAGGTGTGGGAGTAATGCAAGACGGTAGCAGTAAGCAGTAAGCAACAGGAGATACAGAGTAATACTAATAACTAGAATGGCTCTGAGCAATACAGGGGGGAAAAAAGGGGAGGGGTGGAGAAGAAGAGAGAGTGGGGGGCTTACCAGTAGGCCAATTGTCATTAGCCCAGTCAATCAATAGGATGCCAATCACCAGCTTATAATTGCCAACAGCCTTATGGATCTATAGGGGCAGAGTTTGTCATAGTAAGAGGCCAATGATGCAATCAGGCAATGAACAACAAGCAGCCTAAGGGCCAAAATCAAACCTGCCTTACCTTTGCACATATTACAAGACACCAAGACACCCGAGAGGCTGAGAAAAACCCACTGCCGCCTTAAATACTCCCTCTGGGAGAAAACATGCCCAACGCCGATTCCCCAGACTACATTGGTTTCTTAAAGTGGAATACCAGCTTAACCCAAACTTACCTATTTTCAACCTGCTCTGCTCTGATCACGTGATTTCCCTTGTGTCAGTCAGTGGCAGCTGCTGGGAAGAGAAGAGAGAGTGCTTTGACAAAGGCCTGGAGTGGTGACATTATCCAGAGGCTTCAATAGCCCTTCTGTTATCAGTGTTCCCTCCTCTCCCCTGCAGCCACACTGGCTGACACAAGGGAGTGGGAGCACATGACTGGAACAGCCCAAAAGTAGATACGTATATATATATATCTTTCCTATACAGGTTAGTAAGCATAGGTGTTAGGAGGGTGGAGGGGACAGTTAAAGAGCGGTTAGGGTAAAGCTGGAATTCTACTTTAACTTTTTTTTTATAGAAGAGCAGGTCCTCTTTATTTTAAAATACTTTTTTGAAAACTGTTATATATGTATGTTGTACTTTTCAAAATATTTTATCTATTGGGTTGCACAGGTAAGGGGGGTTGGGGTGAACTCTTGTTACTTAACAAAGTATTAAAGAGTAAGTAAACCCTGATGGGCTAGTATGCATCTCATCATATTAGCCCATTATGTGGCACTTACCTGCATTGGAAGCTCGCAAAGTCCCGCAATGTCCCCGCTCCAGGCCGCGTCCATATTCCACCCCTCTTCCTTCTGGGGCCGTGGACTTAGGCTCTGTGACTGGCCGGAGTCGCGTGACGTCACTCCTACGCATGCGTGCGGGAGCCGCCAATCGCAGCACAATCTCAGTGAAGAAACAGCACAGAGGCCGTTTCTTCACTGCGCATGTGCCCAATGACAATGGCACATCACAGTACACTTTATGTCCCCAAAATCAGAACAGTATTCACAAGATAATTATTTTACAAGCTAGCTGCACACACACAAGACAGAAGGCAATGGAATCAGCTGGCATATTGCCCACACTGCATCTCTCCAGTTGTAATCTATATCTCTCACACCCACTCAGGCTACTATGTATTCAGATAGGTTCTTGACTGTTTACACAGCTCTGCTACCAGCACAACCATGTCTAGCAGGGCAGGGGAGCGAATTTTTCTTGCTTCAGTTTAACTTTTTACTTACTGGTCTTTTCCCCATCCTGTGACTGGACAGGGAAAGGAGAAGCAACACAATTATAAGCTATTCTCTCTGTCAATCTGCGGGTCCATACAGCTGACTGGAAAAAGTTTGGGGGTGTTCCGCGCAGATGGTTAGTATTGCGTTGTTGTGAGAGCTGCTGCCTCCACTGGGACACCTACCTAAGTAGGGTCTATATGAAAAAATTAGGGAGGTGGTGGGTAAGGCGCTGCTCTTTAATTGTGGTGGATGTATATTTCAACAAATTTTAAAAGTGCTAGTGCTTTGTGCTACTATATGAATCAACACATTCAATGAAATAAATACAGATACAGTCCAAAAAAAAAAGTGAATAGAAAAATGAGTGACTGGTGTTCTATTAAACCCAAAAAGTAAAATCAACACGTTCAATTAAATAGATGTAAAACCAATCAATAAAAAAATCAATAAAAAAATATGAAAAAAAAATAAAGTGACTAGTGTTCTATTAGACCAAAAAGTAAACATCAATGCTTGGATTAAATATACAGTTATTAAAGTGGCAGGTGCAAAATATAGTGAACACAGAACTCTGTAGTGACAAATGGAACCAATTGTGAGCAATCAAATCTTAGTATCATAAATTAGTCCATGTATGTTGATAGGTGTACCCCAAGGTACAGTGTTTACCCCAAGATTCAGTGTTGGGACCCTTACGTTTTAATATCTTTATAAATGATATGAAATGTCTGGGATTAAAAGTACCATTTCAGTTTTTGCAGATGACACCAGGCTATGCAGTGGAATAATGTCCTTACAGGTTGCACAGTTTAATTGGGTGACTATGTGGCAAATGAGGTTTACAGTGGTAGTATACCCTCCTATCATTTTTAGCCAAGGAAGCTGCCATCTTGGCCTCTGTTTAATCTACAACTGCCATGATGCTGCACATGTGATTAACTAGTGACACCAGCTATTAGATGGTTTGACAGTTTGGTTTAGAGCAAAATCAATGGGAGTGTTACATTTTGGGCACATGCCGGAAATGGTTTTTAAACATTTAAATGGATGGGTTTACTACCGCTTTCAAGTAGATAAATGTAAAGTTATGCACTTGGGGGCTAAGAATATGCAAGCATCATACATACTAGGGGAAGCACAACTGGGGAAATCCATAGTGGAGAAGGATCTGGGGGTTTTGGTAGATCATAAGCTTATTAATGGCTTGCAATGCCAAGCTGCAGTTTCCAGAGCGAGTAATATCATTTCTTGTATTAAGAGAGGTATGGACTCCAGAGAGAGAGAAATCATTTTGCCCCTGTACAAATCATTAGTAAGGCCTCATCTGGAATATGCAGTTCAGTTTTGGGCACCAGTTCTCAAAAAGGATATCGGGGAACTGGAGAAAGATTGTGGAGACTTTGTTATGGCTGTGCTGTGTTACAGTCTACTATATACAGTACAGCTGTAAGTTAACAAAGTCAGCACCCAACAGAGCCATGAAAGAGCCATGATAGAGCACCTGCATACTGTGCTGCCTGTGTGATGATTATTATAATGCTGATGATCATAGGAAATGGTGAGATGCTAGTATATACATCATTTGGGGGAGCAGTAAATGTGCAGCTGGGCTGCATTTGTACTGCCCCCCAAACCAATCCCCTTGAGCTGCTTCCTGTCCAGCGACATACCAGTATGTCGCTGTATTAGAAGGGTGATACTCAGTCATCACTACAGCAATGATGAATATATCATTTTTTTAGCCCCAGCGATTCTGCCCAAAATCTAAAAGTAATCCTAGTACTTAAGAAGCCACTGGATTACTTTTACAGGCAGTGGAAGGGGGTCCCACCACCACCTTTACTGCCTTTAAGATGGGACCAGTAGCACCCAGCTCCTGGGACACAGTGAGAGGGATAGATATCGTTCCTCCCACCGCATGACATCAGAAACCGGAGGTGGATCTTATCTCTTCCGGTTTCAGTCTGATGTAAAGAAGCCATTACCGGCTTGAACAGATTTTGAACATCTTGGTTTGATCAGATGCTTTGGAGGCCAGAGGAAATATATAGGGTCTAAAATACCCCAAATCTCTCCATAAAGAGGACCTGTCATGGCCCATGCTATCACAAGGGACGTTGTCCATCCCTTGTGAAAGCAAAAGAGAAAAAAAATGTAAAGATACAGTGTAAGATTTTTTCATTTGTAATAAATACACCTGTGCGATAGTGAAAACACAGCTGACAATTGCCTGCTATATTTCCACTAATCCGGTGCTTTAGACAAAAGAAATATAGATACTAAAGTGTTTAACAATAAAAATCTGTAAGGGGGGAGCTCTGTGGGTAATAAAACCTTTTGCACTTGTTACGCTATGAGTCCTCTCCCTATCCTTAACTCCCACAAGGCATGTGAGCTCGATGGTGTGATGCTGAGGAGCAGACACTTCCACCCGGCTGAGCAGGCGGTCCTGGCCATCCATCGGAGGATCAGATGTGGAGTATAGATAAACTACAGGTACACATATGTCATATCTCTGGTGAGTGCAGTATGATGGGGGAGTGGGATCGCATGGTGTGTTTGGATAGTGTCTGTAATTCATCATGAACGATTAAACTTCCTACGGATCCCATACTAGTATATTGGTGATTTCAAAGACTCCAAAGACATGCTGGTAGGTTAATTGGATCTTGTCTAAATTGGCCCTAGTATATGTATGAATGTGAGTTAGGGACCTTAGATTGTAAGCTCCTTGAGGGTAGGGACTGATGTGAATGTATAATGTATATGTAAAGCGCTGCGTAAATTGACAGCGCTATATAAGTACCTGAAATAAATAAATAAATAAATTTCCTCTGCAAAGACTATTACCGTATTTGTGAATGGAGTATAGATACAGGACATACTGAATGCAGGATCGTATGGATTCAGTAATGGAACTATTGCTTTACGATTGAATTAACACACTAGAGAGTGTCAGTTTAATTAGCGCTGCTTCATCTAAGAGACTTTGGAATTTTTATGATGTTTAAAATTGTAATAAATACAATTTAAAAGAAACTTAAACTATATCTGCTCCTTCTTGCTTATGCACAATTGCAAACGCACACGTTGGCTCCGCGCATATGTAAACGGTAACAAACCTGCATTTTGTTTCAAGCTGGCGTCAGGGGCTAGGCCAGGGGTGGAGTTGAGAGCGTGGTTGAAGGGGGACCCTGTAAGGTAGGTTGTACGGGGCCCCATGATTTCTAACAGTAGCCCTGTAACTGGCTACTAACATTTATGGGTAAAGTTGATCCAGGGAAAATCTCATTGCCTCTCGGGGGATTAGGAAGGATTTTTTTCCCTCACTATATCAAATTGGATCATCTTTTGCTGGGATTTTTGCCTTACTCTAGATCAATTGTGGGTTAAGGATTGTGTATATGGGATTGTATGGTTATATATATTTTTTCTTTTTTTTATTGGTTGAACTAGATGGACTTGTGTCTTTTTTCAACCTGACTAACTATGTAGCTATGTGTAAGGCTCGGTTCACACATAGGCGATCCGACTTCATGGGCGACTTGCTAGGCGATTTGAATGCTACTTCAAGGCAATTTCAGCGTGATTTTGGGCGACTTACAACGGGACCTGAAGCGACCTCCATGCCAAGCGACTTTGCCTGTGGCCAATCAGAGAAGAGAGGGAGGGGGGTTGCCTTCAAAAAGTATTTTCTTTTTCCTGTAAAGTCACTTACAAGTCGTTTCAATATAGATGGGGGATCCGACTTGGAGGCGACTTCAATTGAATTCTATGGGCACAAGTCGGATAGAAACAACATATTACAGCGCACACATGACATTTACTCCTGCAAGGCTGTTTAAAAACATCTAAACATATAAAGCAAATATGCAAAAATATGGGGATTTGGTCACACTACATGGCCATGAAGTGCTTAAGCCCACTAACTGCATCAAAGTACCCCAATTTTTCAGTGGGTCCTACACTAACTATAGAATGAAAGATCCTATCTCTTAACCATGGAAGCAAACGCTCCTGTTTATGGGAGAACTAAAGGGCACTTCCCATGGCTCAGGTGGACACTGATTAGAGGTAATGAGGGAGGATGGGTGTCAGGAAAAGTCTCACTAGCTGGTGGTGCTGTGGCTCAGGGATCCATGGGCTGCAGTTCCAGTATCCACCAGTGGGTGTCAGTAAAGGCTCACCTGTTGGTGGCACTGTGGCTCCTGGATCCAGCAAAAAGAAGCACTTGATGCTCGTTGCAGGAAGGATATTTAAACCCTGTCTGTCATGTGCTTAGTGCCTTGGTGTTGGTCTCCATGTGTCCCTGAATCCTAAATCTGTTCCTGGACCCCTGTCTTGCAGCATGATCCTTTCCCACCTGCTCTCTCAGTCATCTGTTCCCTGTCCTTGCCTTGTCTTGCTCCCAGCTCCCTCTGATTGTTCTCCTGTGTATGACCCTGGCTTGGCTACGTTTACGGTTTGGCATTTCCCTATCTGCTGAATATACTTTGTTTAGGCAGTTGTTCTTTGTGTGTCACTATTTGTTATTTGGCTGTTTTACACTGTTTGGTATATTGGAGGTGCAATAGAGTTTACATTATCCACTTATCTTTTAAATAAATTATATTATTTACACTACTTGTGCCTGGCATTCTCTGTTGCAGTTCACACATTTCTGGTCACACCAGTTGCTGACAATGGTGTTCACCAGCCCAAAAGGTCTGGTCAGGACCGCAATAACATACAAAATATATTTTGGGGGGAACACCCTAACAACGCATGGTGCTGCTGTAAGGTGGACACTGACTTAGCCTAATCAGTGTCCATCTGAGCCGTGGGAAGAGTCCTTTGATTCTCCCATAAAGAGGAGCGTTTGCTTCCATGGTTAAGAGATAGGATCTTTCATTCTATGGTTATTGTAGAACCCACTGAAAAATTTGGGTACTTTGATGTAGTTAGTGGACTTAAGCACTTCATGGCCATGTAGTGTGACCAAATCCCCATATTTTTGCATATTTGCTTTATATGTTTAGATACTTTTAAACAGCCTTGCAGGAGTAAATGTCATGTGTGTGCTGTAATATGTTTGTAATGTCTTACAGTAGCACCATGCGTTGTTAGGGTGTTCCCCCCAAATATTTTTTTACAAGTTGGATAGAAGTTGTCTTGAAGTAGTACAGGAACCTTTTTTGAAGTCGCCTTGAAGTCGGAGCGACTTCAGTAGTGTATATTAAGATGGCTTCCATTAATTTCAATGGGATTACGGATTTCAAGCGACTTGGGGTGACACAAGTCAGATCGCAAGTCGCCTAGGTGTGAACCGAGCCTAAAACAGAGATTCAAAAGTTAAAGTGACAGGTGCTGTTTTATCCGTAAACAGATATATACTGGTGCAGGTGCTCAATTCTGCGCTCCCCTAGCTGACTGCCTAGGGAAACTGACTGCAGCCGACTGCCTGCCATTGACTTGAACAGGCTGCCTGCACAGGCCTGCACAGAACACCTATGTATTCCACACAGGTGTACATATTGATACGCCCATGTGATTGAGGCTTTTGAGTATAAATATACCATTGCTAGACTAAAAAGAATAAACAACACTGTCATACAAAACCCTACTACTCATGTTCAAATTGTATTTGTTACACTATATTGTCAAAAGTATTGGGACACCTGCTTTTACACGCACATGAAATTGAATGGCATCCCAGTCTTAGTCGTTAGGGTTCAATATTGAGTTGGCCCATTCTTTGCAGCTATAACAGCTTCAACTCTTCTGGTGTAGGCTGTCCACAAGGTTTAGGATGTGTCTATGGGAATGTTTGACCATTCTTCCAGAAGCGCATTTGAGAGATCAGGCACTGATGTTGGATGAGAAGGCCAGGCTTACAGTCTCTGCTTTAATTCATCCCAAAGTGTTCTATTGGGTTGAGGTCAGTCAAGTTCCTCCACCTCAAACTTGTTTATCCATGTCTTTATAGACCTTGCTTAGTGCACTGGTGTGCAGTCATGTTGGAACAAAAAGGAGCCATCCCCAAACTGTTCCCACATAGTTGGGAGCATGAAATTGTCCAAAATGTCTTGGTATGCTGACACCTTAAGAGCTCCCTTCACTGGAACTAAGGGGCCAAGCCCAAACCCTGAAACACAACCCCACACCGTAATCCCCCCTCCACCAAATGATTTGGACTAAATATTCCTATAGACACAACTAAACCTTGTGGACAGACTTCCCAGAAGAATTGGCAATATAGTGTACAACAGGTCCCTATTCTTACGTTAAAAAAATTGCGGTTGAAGTACAGAACATAAAGTACATGAACTTAAAAAACAATTATTGATGAAGACTGAAAAGACAACTTGAACCCACATATACCGTAGACTGATAAATCAGGTCTTCTGGCATAATCGACAATGTTACCAGTCAGCGCATGATCTGGATGACAGATAGGGAAAGACTGTTTTATTGGTTTAATCATCAAGGCTGTGATTACCTTTCTTGACTACATGAAGTGATAACACTAAGGATGTTCTACATTCTGTATTCATTAATTACTCTCATATGCAATGACAAATATCACATTCAGCAGGTTAGTGCCTTTGATTTTCATCTCTAACAACCGTTTATCTTTTATTGAGTGCCAAGAAGTCTAGAATTCTGTCATTAAATTTTACATGGTAATGCTCCTTCATTTTAAGGTATTATTGCCAACCCTGGTGATTGTATAAAGGGAGTCACCCTCAGACATAAACACAGGTTGCTACTAATAATAAAACCAGAATGTAAATTAAACCATCCACACTGCCAATGTACCATATGAAGGTGCAGACAAATAATATGTCATAAGGTAAGTGGTAAGTGGTAAGTGGAGCCAGCACCCAGGCACACAATTTTCTTTTCTTTAGTGTCTATTTATCTCCTTCTGTAATCGCCTATGCATATACCCTTATGCGTTAAACTGTCAGTACCAAAAAGAGAAGATTAATTTTATGGACTACTGAGAATCTCCAACTCTTGCTGACAGCTCGGTTTCTATGCTCGCTTGGTGAATTGCACCTTGCAATGTAAGTCCTGCACACATACCAGATAAGATGAAAATAAACTCAAGTCTGCACTAATGTGAAGCAAAAATATACCAGCAGTTTGCAAAAAGACTGATATATAAAGACTGTCAATATCAATATATTAATATAAAAAGAAGTAAGCGCTTCAAGAAACCCCTCCGTGTATAATATATAGAGATGGGCCAAAATGGGCACTGACAATTGCTTTGATAATTTCCCTTGTTGGCTCTGAACTTACAGCAAACCTGTGGTCTGCCCATTCAGCTTACATGCCCTACCCCTTCCCAGAATATGCTTACCTTTCCTTCCTACTTTTGCTACTTTGTCCTGAACTCAAAGGCAATGCTCGGTACTACTGGGTAAGGAGTAGCATTTGACACACTCCATGTGACACCAGTGGTCCAATCCATGCTTTCATGTAAAGAGTTTTTCCTTAAACAACTCATAGCTTACACAGGACTTTCCTTTGCTTCCAGTGTTAAAACCAAACTGCAAGGTTGCCAAAGGAAAGTAAATATTTATGTTGCTGGGGCAGACTACATTTTTCCTGCATAGGCACAGAGCAAGTTCACTTAAGCTAGTTAGAGCTTAAACATAATGAAAATCATGTTAATTTTTAACATGAATATTTCATATTTACACTTAAAGCCACCAGGTGTAACTTTAGATCCACTCTCATATGTATACCAGGTTATTCTTAGCTGCTATGCTAAAAAAAATGCTGTTTACTGTGCTCAATAGCTCAAGATCAAGTTGAATTAAAGAAGCATTTTCAAGTTTCAGTTATGTGTCTTTTCATTCTGTAATGACTTTTGTATTGCCTCTAATATGGGAGCCATATATGTATTTTTTGACAAAGAATTATTTTGTTCGGTGGCTTGAGGTCTGCTAATAAGGGGCAAATGACCCTTGCCTCGCAGGAAGTGCTCAGTTTTTAAATGTTTACTGTCCAATAAGTCCTCAGAGTTAATGATTGTATGTCTGATATATCATATGTATCAAGTGAAGTCTAGCTGTAGGAGCCACTGTTCAAATCTTCAAAGTCTGTTGCAAAAGCTACATCAATCACCCCACTTGTTGCTTTGCTTCCCCATCTCTTCATTATTACTAGCCTGGTTGTTAAAGTATATGTCTCTTCCTGTTTACATGGACATGCTCCAGCACCAGCTGCCCATCATTGTACTGGATATTAATAGTGGCGGACAATGCCTGTGTGGCATGTTTCGATACAACTGCTTGTAGTTTTCCCCAGGGAAGTGTGTGACAGTAT
Organism: Glandirana rugosa; assembly: GCA_018402905.1. NCBI lineage: Eukaryota > Metazoa > Chordata > Amphibia > Anura > Ranidae > Glandirana > Glandirana rugosa. The sequence continues at coordinate 634,634 of BLSH010506231.1, read as the reverse complement.
GGAAAAGCAGGAGCACAGTCAGGGGAGAATTGTCACCCTATAACAGGTGTTATATATAACTGTCTGACCAAGGATCTTCATGGTGGGTATCTTAGGGTGTAACATGTTTGTGGTCCCACCCCCAGAGCCCATCCCCTCCCCCATGTGACAACATGCAGGGGCTTCTTTCCCTCGCAGCCATTGTCACATTTAAAATGGGCACCACTGTGTCCAACTGCACAGCTGCATCATTTATTCACAAAGATCTGTAAATGGATAAACTACATGTCCCTTTTTCCACCACGGTGGTTCTCAATGGACTCCAAGTGCAGTAATCAGGGCAGTAACAGTTCATTGACACTTCCTCCAGCTTTCTTATTAACAGCTGCCATGTAACCAGCAAACATTTATGTCTTATCTGTTGCCTACCTTTGCTGCATGTGTCCAGTTAAAGGCCGGGCCTCCCTCACCTGTGTGCTTTAGTAGGCCCTCCTCAGCTGTTCTCCACCCCAGGCCTTAATTGGAAACAGGATATAATACCTGGCAGAGCAAGCCTGCATTGCTGATCAACGTTTGTCCATGCTTGGCTTGTGTGTGGTTGTCCCTTTTGTTGCTCTGAGTCTTATCCATATTCCGATCTTTGGCTTGTCTGATTATCCCTGCCTACTTGATGCCTCAATCTTCGGCTTGTTCTCTGTTTCTCCTGTCTGCTTGTAGCCTTGACCCTTTGCTATTCCTCTGACTATTCTTTGCTATTCCTGTGCTGCTGCTTCCTCTCTTCCACCTGTAGCCAGCCCGAGCATGAGCTAGGAGACCCCAGGGGCCACGACCTGGATTCAGCTGCAGCCAAACCCATCCTCACCACTAGAGTCTTTGGTGAACACCCACTGGCTCTTAGATTCCGTACCCTGGGGGCATGGGTGTCCGCAGGTAGGGGCAAGGGGGGGCAATTGCCCCCCTGGAATCAGGCATCAGTTTAGGGGTTCCCCACTAGGTCCTTATCCTCTTGATCCATGTATGCAGTTTCTGACAGTCTCTTGGGCCATGTATGCAGTCTCTGACCGTTTACTGTACCATGTCCGCAGTCTCTGACTGTCTCCTGTGCTATGTCTGCAGTCTCTGACTGTCTCCTGTGCTATGTATGCAGTCTCTGACTGTCTCCTGTTCCATGTCCGCAGTCTCTGACCATTTCCTGTACTATGTCTGTAGTCTCTGACTGTCTCCTGTATCACGTCTGCAGTCTCTGACCATCTCCTGGATCATGTCTGCAGTCTCTGACCATCTCCTGTATCACATCTGCAGTCTCTGACCATCTCCTGGATCATGTCTGCAGTCTCTGACCATCTCCTGGATTACGTCTGCAGTCTCTGACCATCTCCTGGATCACGTCTGCAGTCTCTGACCATCTCCTGGATCATGTCTGCAGTCTCTGACCATCTCCTGTATCACGTCTGCAGTCTCTGACCATCTCCTGGACCATGTCTGCAGTCTCTGACCATCTCCTGTACTACGTCTGCAGTCTCTGACCATGATAATGTAATTATGACATTGTCAAAAAGGGGCAGAGCATGGATGACCTTGAAATTATGCCCCCCCCTGGGGGTTCTGCGGACGCCCATGCCTGGGGGCCCTCTCCCCGTATCAGCCGGGACTCTTTAGCAACAGTCAGCCATAGGTCCACAACCTTGTGGTGCACTACACAAACCTTGGTGCGATTCGCGCTGCAGTGGTGCGCACCTGTCATCAGCCCCCAGGAGTTGTGACAGTTTGATCAGCCATGGACCTGGCTGATGTGCCGCTACCTACGGATGATCCGCTGCAGGGCATAGTCCGCAGACTGGAGACACAAGAGTCAAATCAGATGCAGGTGATGCGATTCCTGCAAGATTTGGGATCCCGCTTTGACCAGCTGCAGGCCTCCCTAGGACCTCCTGTCTGACAACCTCCACCACAGCCTGAGTCCATATCGGTTCCAGCCACACTCTCACAGCAGCTAACCCATTGCAATTACCGGCTCTGTCCCATTACTCTGGGGACTCTAAAGCCTGCAGGGGGTTTCTCAGCCAGTGCACCATTCATTTTAAGCTTCAGCCTCAAAATTTCCCGTCCGATCGGGCGAAGGTGGCCAAAATTATTTCTCTCCTGTCCGGCGAGGCTTTAGCCTGGGCTGCCCCTCTGTGGGAGAAGAGTGACCCCCTGGTTTCTAGTCTGTCTAGTTTCCTGAAACTCTTCTGAAACATCTTCGAGGAACTAGGTCGTGTCTCTTCAGCAGCCAGCAGCCTTTTACGCCAGGAGTCTTTTTCTGTGGGCCAGTATGCCCTCCATTTTTAGATTCTGTCTGTTGAGTTGAACTGGAACAACGAGGCCTTAGTTGCAGCCTTCTTACAGGGCCTCTCAGAGTGAAGGACGAATTAGCGGGTAGAGCCATTCCCGCTGATCTGGGCGACGTGATCACCCAGATCGACATTCGCTTCCAGGAGAGGACCCTAGAAGAGTTGCCACCACCCCTTGGTCCTTAGTCAGCCTGAGCTCCCCTCTCTGCGATCCATGAAGCATCCCCTGTCAGATGAGGAACCCATGCAGCTGGACCGGACCAGGCTATCCCCTGAGGAGCGTGCTAGGCACAGAGCCTTGGGTCTGTGTCTCTACTGTGGGGGCAAAGGTAATTTTCGTGACACTTGTTCGATTGGGTCTAAGGTGGAGTATTGGACTCAGAAACCTGACCTTCACGTTTCCAGCTGTCGGTGTTCCCTCACACCGGTACTTCTTCTCATTCGGTCCTGGCATTCCTTGATATTGGAACTGCTGGCAACTTTTTGGACTGGAGAACTGCTTCTTCCATGAAGCTTGCCCTTTCGCCTCTCGCCTCTTGCCACTCCATTGGTGGTCTCGGCGATCAATGGCACTGTTCTTCCCGGAGGGCCTATCCCCTTCCAGACCCTTCTGGTTAAGATGTCGGTTTGAGTACTCCATCAGGAGGAGATATCCTTCCTTGTTCTACCTAAGGCCTCAACCCCCATTGTGTATGTCAGAAGAGTGAATCACATGCATATATAGGGGTAAAAATAAATATTGTTAAGTAGTATCTTGTTATGCGTCTCAAGGCTAGAATCGCATAATAGCATAAATATAGTTAAGAAACAGCGATGCTTTGTTATGTGTTACTATGCGTCTCAGGGCTGGACTAGCACACACCACATCGGTAAAAAACAAGCTGTTTGAACATCTAATCATGCACATATAAGGCGTAACAAGTCCGATAATGGGGAAGGGGTGCAACTCTTGTGTGGGTTATTCTGAAAGGTTACATCCTATAGTCCTTTAAATTGCTGCTTTCTCCTTTATAGCTAGCTTGTGCCTTTTCTTCACACGTGCTTAGGTGATGATAGCTGGGTATATATTTTGGTGACTTTTGTGATATCACTTCTAGGTGCTCAAGCCTCTCACCTGAGGTGTGCTAGACCAAAGCACATAAAGGTATCTTTGTGTGGAAGGGGACCAATTTCGCCACTAGGGGTCCTCGATCTCCTGTTCCTTCCTCTTGCTTCCCTTCCTATTCATATAAGCTCCCTATCCTCAGCTAATTTTCTGGGGTCGTCTCAGAGGGGTATGCAAGGATAACAAACAAAACTCCTCTTGGTACAAGTAATGTTTAAACGTTACCTTTCCCTTTGAAGAAGTCACGAGGCACGTGACGTAACATGTAGGGCGGCAGGAGAGGTGTACTTTGATGTTACTGGAACGAGCTCGCAGCTCGTGGAGTTTTACATGTGACTTGATTTTAAAAAGTGAGTGTACCTGTGTTTCTTATACTGAATAAACGTTTGTTTAAACGTTACTTGCACCAAGAGGAGTTTTGTTTGTTATCCTTGCATACCCCTCTGAGACGACCCCAGGAAATTAGCTGAGGATATGGAGCTTATATGAATAGGAAGCGAAGCAAGAGGAAGGAACAGGAGATCGAGGACCCCTAGTGGTGAAATTGGTCCCCTTCCACACAAAGATACCTTTATGTGCTTTGGTCTAGCACACCTCAGGTGAGAGGCTTGAGCACCTAGAAGTGATATCACAAAAGTCACCAAAATATATACCCAGCTATCATCACCTAAGCACGTGTGAAGAAAATGGCACAAGCTAGCTATAAAGGAGAAAGCAGCAATTTAAAGGACTATAGGATGTAACCTTTCAGAATAACCCACACAAAAGTTGCACCCCTTCCCCATTATCGGACTTGTTACGCCTTATATGTGCATGATTAGATGTTCAAACAGCTTGTTTTTTACCGATGTGGTGTGTGCTAGTCCAGCCCTGAGACGCATAGCAACACATCACAAAGCATCACTGTTTCTTATCTATATTTATGCTATTATGCGATTCCAGCCTTGAGACGCATAACAAGATACTACTTAACAATATTTATTTTTACCCCTATATATGCATGTGATGTTTAGATGACTTTTACCTGTATATGCATGTGATCTTATAGAGAGTTTATTCCTGGATTACACCTGCGTTTTAGAATTTATGTATAATATACAAATAATGCAAATTATGCGATTCCAGCTTTGAGACGCATAACAAGATACTACTTAACAATATTTATTTTTACCCCTATATATGTATGTGATGTGTAGATGACTTTTACCTGTATATGCATGTGATCTTATAGAGAGTCCATTCCTGGATTATACCTGCGTTTTAGAATGTATGCATAATATACAAATAATTTTTATTATACGGTATTCAAGTGTTAGCGCTTCACTCTTCTGACATACACATAGCTTTTTTCTTGATGCTGTGGATATACATCTTCTGTGTGAGCAGCTGACACGCATTAGCCATTAGACACACACAGAGTAACAGTGGGAGCGCAGGAGTATATCTTCAATACACTCAACCCCCATTGAATTAGGCCTTCCCTGGCTACAGCTCCATTCCTCACACATTGAGTGGACTTCAGGGCAGATACTGGTTTGGGGTTCCTCTTGTTTTTCATCCTGTCTACACAAGGTTGCTCCTAAAGAGAGACTTCCTGTTGTCACCACCTCAGTTTACTCTGCTCTTCCCACTGCTTATATCTATTTCTAGGATGTCTTCTGTAAGAAATCAGCTGAAGTGCTTCCCCCTCACAGGTCCTTCGACTGTGCTATTGACCTTGTTCCTGGAGCGAATCTGCCCAGGGGTCGTACCTATCCTCTGTCCATCCCTGAGACCCAGGCCATGTCAGAGAATGTCTCTGAAAACCTAGAGAAAGGGTTCATTCGGAAGTCCTCATCTCCAGCGGAAGCAGGATTCTTTTTCGTTATCAAAAAAGATGGCACTTTAAAGTGGTTGTATACTCTCCTATTGTTTTCAGCTAAGGAAGCTGACATCTTAGCCTCTGTTTAATCTGCAACTGCCATGATGCTGCACATGTGATCCATTATGACACCACCCATTGGATGGTTTGCTAGTTTGGTTGAGCGCACAATCAAGGAGACAGCTAGCATTTCCGGCATGCCGGGAATATTAACTCTTTTTTGACACTATCAAATCGATGGGTAGACAACCGCTTTAAGACCTTGCATTGATCAAAGTTTAAACGTGGTGACAATCAAGAACCGATACCCCTTACCCCTAATCTCTGAGTTATTCGACAGATTGAAAGGCGCCTCCATCTTTGCTATGTTGGATCTCAGGGGTGCCAACAATCTGATTCGGGTAAGGGAAGGTGACTAATGGAAAACCGCGTTTAACACAAGAGGCGGGCATTATGAATACCTCGTTATGCCCTTTGGGCTGTGTAACGCCCCAGCAGTATTTCAAAACTTTGTCAATGAGGTCTTCAAGGATTTGCTGTATCAATTTGTGGTCATTTATCTGGATGGCATTCTAATTTTTTCAGAAGATTTGCTTGTCCACAGGAACCATGTCCGGGTTGTACTTCAGCACCTTAGGGAAAATAACCTGTATGCCAAGCTGGAAAAATGTTCCTTTGAATGTTCTGAGGTTCTGTTTCTGGGATGCTTTGTCTCCAGTTTGGGTTTTCATATGGCTCCCGAAAAGGTCTCGGCCATTACCAACTGGCCTCTTCCTGCCAGCCTTAAGGCCACACAGCAATTTCTTGGGTTCCCCAATTATTATAGGCAATTTATTAAGAACTACTCGGTTATTGCTGCTCCTATCATTGCCTTGACTAAAAAAGGTGCTAATGCCAAGGAATGGCCTCCTGAAGCCGTCGCTGAGTTCCATGATCTGAAACAAGCCTTTGTTTCTGGTCCTCTTTTGAGGAGACCTAAGCCTGGGGACCCATTTTTTATTGACGTGGATGCTTCCTCTACTGGAGTAGGAAAGGTGCTCCTTCAATTATCCGAGAATAAACAACAACCATGTTTGTTTTTCTCCAAAAATTTTTCAGGCAGAGAAAAATTATGCTGTTGGCGATCGGGAGCTTTTTGCTATTAAATTGGCGCTAGAGGAATGGCGTCATCTCTTGGAGGGTTCCCCTCACTCCATAACGATCTTCACTGATCATAAAAATTTACAGTACCTACAAAGTGCTAAACAACTGAATCCCAGACAGGCCAGGTGGAGTCTGTTCTTTTCCCGTTTCAATTTCACGATCACGTACAAACCTGGTTCCTGCAACAGTCAGGCTGATGCACTCTCTAGGTCGTTTGACACGATGGATGAGGAGCCCACCTCTGAACCTGAGCCAATCATTCCGACCAGGTGTATTCTTGCCCATTCCACCACTCTGGAGTCTAAAATTCCCCCTGGCAAGACCTTCGTCCGCATTGAACTAAGACCTAAGATCCTTCATTGGGGACATGATTCCAAGGTGTTGGGTCATGCTGGGTTCCTCCGATCCTTTCAGCTTATCAGTCACCACTACTGGTGGCCTACTCTCCGTTCGGATGTCACATTGCAATGAATTTCATCACCGATCTTCCGCCATCTGAAAAGAATACAGTCATTTGGGTGGTAATCGATCGGTTCTCCAAAATGGTTAATTTTGTTCCCCTTCCTGGTCTCCCTTTTGCTCCTGCATTGGCTCCCATCTTTGTTTGAGAAATCCTCCACCTCCATGGGGTTCATTATCATATTGTTTCAGACAGGGGGGTTCAATTTACATCCCGCTTTTTTTCTTCTTACCATCCTCAATCCAATGGACAGACTGAGAGGGTTAATCAGGAGTTAGTCTCCACTCATCATGACTGGTCCTCTCTACTCCCGTGGGCAGAGTTCTCTCACAATAATCATGTTAACACCAGTTCGCAGAAGACCCCCTGTTTCACAATCTATGGAAGACACCCTCAGCTTCCTCTATCCATGACCTGTTCTCCAGATTTTCCAGCTTTGGCTACTGTTCAGCAATCGTTCAATGCCATTTGGGGTGAGGTTCATGATTCCCTCCGGGCAGCAGCTGATAAGTTTAAAGGTTTTGCCGATCATCATAGGCGTACACCTCTTTCTCTACAGATTGGAGACAAGGTCTGGCTTTCCGCTAGCCCTTAGTCCTCAATAAGTTCTCTCATCCTTTCCCTACCGTGGTTCCGGTCTCTGAGGATAATCAGGAGTACAAGGTTAGTCAAAGTTTGGATTCTCGTCTCTGAAAAGGCACCCTTCAATACCTCGTGCATTGGAGAGGGTTTGGTCCCGAGGAGAGGTCGTGGATTCCTGCATCTGAGGTATCTGTGCCTTGTCTTGTGAACAGGTTTCATTTGAGGTTTCCGTCCAGGCCTGAACCCAAGCGGGCGAGGGGGAGCCCTTGTAAGAGGGGGGTACTGTCATTTAACCAGCAAACATTTATGGCTTATCTGTTGCCTACCTTTTCTGCATGTGTCCAGTTAAAGGTGGGGCTTCCCTCACCTGTGTGCTTTAGTAGGCCCTTCTCAGCTGGTCTCCACTGCAGACCTTAATTGGAAACAGGTTATACTGTAATACCTGGCAGTGCAAGCCTGCATTGCTGATCAACGTTTGTCCATGTTTGGCTTGTGTGTGGTTGTCCCTTTTGTTGCTCTGAGTCTTATCCATGTTCCAATCTTTGGCTTGTCTGACTATCCCTGCCTGTCTGATACCTCGTCTTCGGCTTGTTCTCTGTTTCTCCTGTCTGCTTGTAGCCTTGACCCTTTGCTATTCCTCTAACTATTCTTTGCTATTCCTGTGCTGCTGCTTCCTCTCTTCCACCTGTAGCCAGCCTGAGTGTGAGCTAGGAGACCCCGGGGACCGTGACCTGGATCCAGTTGCAGCCAAACCCATCCTCACCACTAGAGGCTCTAGTGAACATCCACTGGCCCTTAGATTCCGTGCCCTGGGGAAAATGATGCACTAGCTCCCTGTGTTGTTTCAGTGTCCATACTCCAGGGGGCCCTCTCCCCATATCAGCCAGAACTCTTTAGCAGCAGTCAGCCATAGGTCCACAACCTTGTGGTGCACTACACAACCCTTGGTACGATTCACACTCCAGTGGTGCGCACCTCTCATCAGCCCCCAGGAGTTGTGACAACAGCCCTCTCAGAATTACAGGCAGAGAGCTAGAGGAAGTGCCTGTGGGACACTTTTTTACATACTGTCACCTGTGCAGTACAACGTCATCATATAACTGGTGTGGCGTGATCAGGGATACTGACTGGTGACAGTATGTATAATATATATATATATATATATATATATATACATACAGTACCAGTGAGCATATCCCTCACATTTTTGTAAATATATTATTATATCTTTTCAGTGAAAATGCCCAAATTGGGCCCTAAGTGTCAATATTTTGTGTGGCCACCATTATTTTCCATCACTGCCTTTACCCTCTTGGGCATGGAGTTCAACAGAACATCACAGGTTGCTACTGGATTTCTCTTCCACTCCTCCATGACGACATCACGGAGCTGGTGGATGTTAGAGACCTTGCTCTCCTCCACCTTCCATTTGAGGATGCCCCACATATGCTCAAAAGGGTTTAGGTCTGGAGACATGCTTGGCCAGTCTATCATCTTTACCCTCAGCTTCTTTAGCAAGGAATACTGCCCTGCAGCCCAGTCTCTGAAGGGAGGGGATCATGCTCTGCTTCAGTATGTCACAGTACATGTTGGCATTCATGGTTCCCTCAATGAACTGTAGCTCCCCAGTGCCAGCAGCACTCATGCAGCCTCAGACCATGACACTCCCACCACCATGCTTGACTGTAGGCAAGACACAATTGTCTTTGTACTCCTCACCTGGTTGCCGCCACACATGCTTGGCACCTTTTAAACCAAATAAGTTTACCTTGGTCTCATCAGACCACAGGAAATGGTTCCAGTAATCCATGTCCTTAGTCTGCTTGTCTTCAGCAAACTGTTTGTGGGCTTTCTTGTGCATCATCTTTAGAAGAGGCTTCCTTCTGGGTCGACAGCCATGCAGACCAATTTGATGCAGTGTGCGGCATATGGTCTGAGCACTGACAGGCTGATCCTCCACCCCTTTAACCTCTGCAGAAATTATGGCAGCACTCATATGTCTATTTTCCAAAGACAACCTCTGGATATTATGCTGAGCACGTGCTCTCAACTTCTTTGGTTGACCATGGGGAGGGCTGTTTTGAGGGGAACCTGTCCTGTTAAATCACTGTATGATCTTGGCCACCATGCTGCAGCTCAGTTTCAGGGACCTGGCAATCTTCTTATAGCCTAGGCCATCTTTATGTAGAGCAACAATTCTTTTTTTTCAGATCCTCAGAGAGTTCTTGGCCATGAGGTGCCACGTTGAACTTCCAGTGACCAGTATGAGAGAGTGAGAGTGATAACACCAAATTTAACACAACTGCTCCCCATTCACACCTGAGACCTTGTAACGCTAATGAGTCACATGACACCGGGGGGGGGGGGGCTAATTGGGCCCAATTTGGACATTTTCACTTAGGGGTGTACTCACTTTTGTTGCCAGCGGTTTAGACATTAATGGCTGTGTGTTGAGTTATTTTGAGGGGACAGCAAATGTACACTGTTATACAAGCTGTACACTGACTACATTGTAGCAACGTGTCATTTGTTCAGTGTTGTCACATGAAAAGATATAATAAAATATTTACAAAAATGTGTAAGGGTGTGCTTACTTTTGTGAGATACTGTATATATATATATATATATATATATATATATGTATATATATGTATATATATATATATATATACATGTTTTCACTTTTTCAAAAAATATATATATTTTTTAATTTTTTTATTACATTTTTAAAAAAAAAAATGTTTACATTTTTTTAACACACATTGACCAGAGCAATACAGTGTTACCGCTGTACTACTCTGGGGAAGTAATCAGGATTTTTTTTTTACACATTATGATTGTATAGTGCCCCCATAGTATAGGTGCGTTTTTCTAGCAGGGTTTGCTAGGTGAGGTAAAATTTAGCCAGGCCTGAGTGTAAGAGCAGGCCTGAATGTTTTGATCTGAGCCGGGAGGAGTCGCTCAGGGAGGATTGAGTGGACTTGACAGATGAGGTCACCAGAACCTTCCACTTCTTTCTTGAAACCGGGGGAAGGTTTCTGATCAGAGAGCTGGGAGATAGGTGGAGCCATCTGGAGTGTTCTAAGGAGCCCTGATCAATCCCCAAGCAGGATTGGCAGGGGGCAGGCCTCCTTAAATACTCTGAGTCAGCCCAATCTAGGAGGAGAAGTGTCGGGTGGAAGTCTGGGGATGTAGCAGAGGTGCTGTGGAGGCCTCTACCCGGGAGGTCGCCCCAGTCTGGGGTGGGTGACCTTGGGGCCTGGAGGTTCGGGTGCAGCCAGGAGTGGTGGTGATTCCTGGAGTCGCACAGGTGAACAGGAGAACAGCGGAGGTGCTACACAGTGAGAGACTTTAAAGCGATCCACCGGTTTGGTGAGTGACAGTCCCTGGGAGCTGCAAGAGAAAGTGCTGGATCAGGCTAGGAGAGGAATAGTGAAATAGTCTGTGGAAGCCTTGGGAGCCAGTTCAGGGAAAGGAGAGTCACTGAGGAAAAGCAGGTCAGTGGGACCTGGAAGAGGGATGGTCTGGGAGATGTAGTCCATCAAAGGCCCGGCTAGCAATCAACTATTTTGCTACATATTCAGGGGTCCGTGATCCCTGGCCTGTAATGGGTGTTCCGGAGGTCCTGCTAATACAGAGTAGGCCTTACCATGTGCTAACCGCGGTGAAGAGGAATGAGTAGAGAAGCTTGGTAAATTTCCTTTCAGGCTGGAAACTAAGGGATGTGCTGGAGAGAAGTAAAAGAGTGATAATCTGCAAGTTCTGTGTTAGAGAGAGAACTGTAGAAGAAACGGTCAGCAAGTTGAGTGCTGGAGAGTTGTGAGGAGTAACAGTCTGCAGAGGGATAGTCTGCAGTGAAAGTGCGCATATACAGGAGTGTATATGGAGTCCATGTACCATAATTCTTTGGGCATCCCACAGTCATCCCTTATCCCCATTTAAGTTATTTCCCCTAAATAAAACAAACAAAAACAAGAGCCGGCCTGCTCAGTGTCTCCGGATGTGTGATATATGTGTGATTGAGGGCATTTATAAGGTGAACCAATACTACCAGCCACTCTCAAGTGAGCACATGGCTACAATTGCTTATACCATATTTACTGAATGAAATTGATTAATTCAGTGTGTATTGTTGTGATTATCTGTGACTGGCTATGGCTAATCACATGGTAATGATTGGCTGTGATTGGCCCTGTCTGTACCCATGTGATCACTGTGACACATTTTTGGGGACCAGTGACATTATTACAGTGATCAGTGCTAAAAATATGCACTGTTACTGTACTAAGGACACTGGAAGGGAAGGGGTTAACATCAGAGGCGATCAAAGGGTCAAGTGTGTCCCTAGGGCGGGGGTCGACAAGCTGTCGATCACGATCAACCCGTAGACCATGGGTAGCCGAAGGGTCGATCGGGAACACAGCCCCACACACAGACCTTTCCCCAGCCACCACCGCCGCTCTCCTCTTCCATGCATTGCGGAGATCGGGAGCAGTCACAGTACTGTATACAGGATGGGGGCGGGATCTGACTTTTTACATTAACAAGCTGGTGATTGGTTGCTAGAACTGCCCGGCAACCAATCACCAGCTTGTTAATGTAAAAAGTCAGATCCCGCCCCCATCCTGTATCCAGTACTGTGACTGCTCCCACTCTCTGCTCTGTTATTACACCGGTGTAAGGTAGGAAAAGTACTACCTACATACTGGTGTGAAGGGGACAGAGGATACTACAGTTGAGGGGAGGGAGGGGTGAAGGGGACAGAGGAAACTAAAGGGGGGGGGGGTTTGTGAAGAGGACATTGCACTGGGAGGGCAGAGAACATTACATACAGTGGGGGAGAGGAATGTGTGCAGGGGACATTGCATGGGAGAGGCATAGGACACTACAATGGGGACAGAGGACACTGCATGGGAAGGGGCACAGAGGACACTAGAGTGGGGGGGGGGTGGAGAGGACAGAGAACACTACAGTGGGGAGGGAGGGTGTGAAGGGGTCAGAGGACATTGCATGGGGTGCAGAGTTTACAACAGTGGGGGGGGGGGGTGAAGGGGACCAAGCACTGCACTGCACTGCATTGGGGGGAGGTGAGCAGAGGCCACTACAGTGGGGGGTGAAGGAGACAGAGGACATTGCTTTGAGGGGCAGAGGAAGCTACAGTGGCGGTGTGTGAAGGAGACAGAGGACGCTGCTTTGGGGCAGCACAGGACACTGCAATAGTAGGAGGGGCAGAGGACCCTACTGCAGGGTTGAGGGGGCAGAGGACACTATAGTGGGGGCCTGTGTAATGTGAAAGGGGGCAGGACACTGCTATGGAGAGGCAGATGACACTATTGTATGGGGGCAGAAGTCCCTACTGTGAGAGGAAGGGAGGAAAACTACTGTGTGCCGGGGGGGGGGGGG
>BLSH010506231.1:611464-621758 GCA_018402905.1 Glandirana rugosa | reverse complement strand
ATGGCGGCTACATGACGCCATCCAACCGAGATAAGAGATGGACACTGGAGGGAGTGGGGAGGTGGGGGGGGGGGTACAGGACACTATGCTGTGTTTTTATTGGGCGCTTGATAGTTATATTTTTTAAAGGGTGACCCCCCCTTCCCCCGGGATCTTTGATCTCCTCCTTGTTGTCCAGGTAGATCTCAACCTCTGAAAGGTTGTCTACTTCTGCCCTAGGGGGTGCTTGCTAACCATGGGGGGTGTTCTGACTGGGTGCAGACAGAGATTGATGTTCCTTAGCAGGAACACAAGATCTCTATCTTCTTCCTTGTTAGAATGGCGATCTACCTTGTTTACATAGGCAGATCGCCATTCTGGGGAACGATCGCGGGTGGCTGGCGGACATGGGGACCCGCTGATTGACTCCCCCTCTGTCCCTCTGCGTGCCCCCAGAGTCTATTGCACAAAATGATGTACAGGTAGAGAATAGAGCCAACCTACCGCAGTACATCGGCGGTAGGCAGTCAGCAAATGGTTATGTGTATGAATAGCCAAAACTTTTTTTTTTTTGGTTTTGGTCTAGGGTAGTTAAGAGGTAAAACCCCTGCCAGGTTATTTTTTGTTGCGCAGGAGACAGTTATTCCAGCATTCGGAGACCGGCCTGACACAACTAAGTTTACAGTGTCAGAGAAGAAAGCAAGCAGGCAGGTAGGGGCATTGTATTGTACAAGAGACAGCAAATTTTTCTTCTGCAATAAAAGCCTACCTGCTTGCTGTTTTTTACAGTGGGACTTTAGTTCTGCTTTAGGCACACCCCTACATTTACCACCACTACAAATCTAAAAAAATAGAGTCAAATTTTCCTTATTAGGTGCATAAAATACAGGGATGGCACCAGGAGGCCCTCCAAAGACACCATATAATTAAGCCACCAGGAAATGGTCAATACATATATCAATGATATATTTATTGAAAAAATATGTGTAACAATTTATTGACAAAAAATACCAATATCAAAAATATGTCAATTAATAAAAACAGCAATTATCCCACCACTATATACGAGCTGACAACGTTGTCAATAGGCTAAGATAAAACAACGAAAAGCCCGGACGCCATGCACTCAACTCCACACATAATTAAGAAATCATCCAATGTATGCCGGGGGGTATGTATGTGTGCATAGTGGACTGGAGGGAGGGGGACGAGTATCCTGGCCACTAGTGGTGGATGTTATGTTAGATGGACAATGGCACCCAAGAATGTCTATCCGTACCACACTGTTATCAAGGCAAATGACCAACCGTATTCCTCCAAGATCTCTCTGAAGTAATAGTGTCCATATGAAGATGAACAAAGAGCAATATAATTGTAACAGTGAGTGCAAATGGGCTTGCCAAGGTCAAGGGTGATACCATATACTATGGCAGGATTCAGGACATGGAAATATCTCACCCGCTCCCGTCTGCAGGCTGAATATCTACTTCGTTCCATCACTTACAAATCTGTGGTCTGCGTGCCATCCACATATATGGACCCGCTCCAGCCTGCAGCCTGGTTATTCGTTAGCCTCTCCAGTCACTGTAATGACATTGAGATATCTGCCATCCACACACTTGTGCTTGTCAGCGCTCGATTAGCACACCAGCATGTCCAGGTATGGGACCGCCACGACTATCGCGGCTGCCGATAACAGGATCGCCGCTCCAAGTCCATGTCCAGACGTGCATGACCATGACGTCAACACGTTTCACCAGGTAAACCGGCTTCCTCAGGACGAGTGCCCCCTAATGGCGATGGACTTAAATACACATAAACAGGAACAGTCCAATTAATGTAAACACCAGGGACGCCATGCACACTATGCACATTCAGTCTAAAACCACATAAAACAAACAGTGTGCTAGGACGATACCTCTACACATAGGAACATAGAAACCCATTTCGAAATGTGCTAGAGCTATTAAGTGCCACTGATTAAAACTTCTTTAAGGAGTATGCAGATAGAGTCTGTCTTATTTAAAGAGTAACTCCACTTATCTGAAAAAAAATATAGCAAATATAAAATATTTATATAATATATAAAATTGCAACACAAGCCATATTGTAATTTTATGTTATTAAAAATGTTCTTTTCAATCTACAGCACTGTTGTTTTCTGTACAATTCAATGCAATATGACAACCTGGAGGCCTTTCGTACAAGGTTGATGCACAGAACCCCTGCAAAAATGTAATTTCCTCTGTGTTGATTGGCTTACTGATTTTCCCAGAAGTCTGCACTAAGATCCAAGCCAAATATTAGGCATCTCCCGTAGTAAAAATGTGGGTTTTGGAGAGATACTCTACAAGGGTATGCTTCTGAAGGAATGCAAACACTGCAGCTTTTCTCCTCAGAACACTATGGAGTGATTTACTAAAACTGGTGTGCACAGAATCTGGTGCAGCTGGGCACAGTAACCAGCCAGCTTCTAGTTTTTATTGAAAACATTTAATTGACCAAGCTAAAGTTAGAAGCTGATAGGTTACTATGCAAAGCTGCACCAGATTCTGTGCACCTGGTTTAGTAATTGTAATGAACCAGTTCCTCCCATTCAGAATCAGTATTCAAAGGATATGGTGCAGCAAAGTTTTTTCTTCAGAGCAGAAATAAGTTTGTGGATGCATACAGGACTTTCAAGGGATCTGAAAAAAATCACCACATTATTTTAAATTAATTGTTCCATTGTAAGAAAAATAACCTACAAGTGGCATACATTTCAAACAGCTTCTAATTTATCTGGAACCTCCCAGCCCCGCAAATTCAGCCTAAAAGTTGACTGATGCTAAAAGAAGTCTTCAAGAACCCCAAAATATAATAAAGGGATCTGCGTGTGACTTTTGCAAAGGATGTGGTCAAAGTGCAAACATCTACATTCAGAAAGTGATTGAACTACTTTAACCTGGGTGGTGTGTCAGGAAAAAACATTTTTTACTGTTCAATAAGAACATTATAGTAAAACTAGAGTTTGATATGAAACATATTTGGAAAGATCAGGTCTTCTGGATTAATATACTGTAAACTGATATATCAAACATAGAGGGGTTGATTTACTAAAGCTGAAAAGTGCAAAATCTGGTGCAGCTCTGCAAAGAAGCCAATCAGGTTCCAGGATTTGTTGTCAAAGCTTGATTGAGCAAGCTGATTGGCTACCATGTGTAGCTGCACCAGATTTTGCACTCTCCAGTGTTAGTAAATCAACCCCAGAGTGTCTTGGCCTTGGTAACAGTAAACAACATATGCACTGGCCTTCTAAAAGCCGTGGTTTGAATCCCATTGAAATGTTGTTGGGGAATTCAAAATGTGAGGGTTGTTCCAGAAAACAAACATCTTGCAGCTAAAGGAATTTTGTATATATAAGTGGTCAAAAATAGCAACTCAAATATCAAAGACGGATGGGCAGTTATGCAAAAAATTGGCATTTCTGCTAAAGGGACAATACCAGCTTCTGAGGCTTAGAGCGATTGTCTACCCTTTATAGGGATTTTTACCTACAGGTAAGCCTATAATAAGGCCTTGCCGGAAAGACAGGCTCCCATGCGCATGAAGTGACGTCTCGCGGCTCTGGCCAGTCACAGCGCCGGAGCCGCGTACCCTGAAGCAAGATCCGAGGGAAGATGTCCGCTCCTTCAGAGGGTACCTAGCAGCCCAGTTGGATCTTCATTTCAAAGTGTGTATTTCATAATGAGCTAGTATGCGGTGCATACTAGCTCATTATGCTATTGTCTTGCAGGTTTTTTTTTTGACAAGATAGTAGACAACCGCTTTAAAGAATATTTGTTTTATCCATAGAACACCATTACATCTATTTATGTTTTGGCTTAAAAAATGATTGAAAATGTAAAGTTTCCTTATATTGTATTCACTGTATGTTGCCTTTATCTATAGGCATTGTTTGAATTAAAAGAGAAGTCCAGGATTTAAAAAAAAATGTTTATACTCACCTAGGTGGATTGCTGAGAGGCTGAGCCAGGTGTTAATCCAGGCTTCTGGGGGGGATACCGACTATATGGTCAGGATCTTTTCAGAGCCTGGACTGGCTCTGTGAAGTCAGCCAACAGCGGGCTTCAGCCCACTGTCGGCTGAAAATGAATCACAAGAGTGGAGAACGAACTGCACTCCTGTGATCTATAGGAGAAGTATAGACAAAATAGCTTTGGCTATACTTCTCCTTTAAGATCTAATGTCTGCCTGTTAAAATATGTAGAACAAGTCTACTATTTCTATAGTGTGCACCTACTTTTTCATGTGACCATATTTATCCCAAATTGCCATAACTGCCATAGATGGTGGATGTAGTGAAGTATCTGACACAGCCTTTCTCTTCTTTCTCATCCCAGATGCAAAGCAGGGGTTGCTAATGGGGCCTTTTCCTCCTACTTTCTGCTAATCCTGCCATAGCCCCGCAAACTGGTTATGAGGAGTTGACTGAATTATTTGATTACTGACTTGCTGCAAGAGGATGATCTTGGTCATGTGCAAGCATTCCTATATTCGGATATTAAGGATGAGAAAGACATCAACATGACCATAGATGAACAGGAGTGTTCGGCCACCCAACTGTCAGGGGACATCAGACAGGGAGCAGCAAGAGACAGTGATGGTCCAGCAGCTGGAGCTTCCTGTAAAGCAGGCTCCAGTGATAAGGAGGGCGTGGATGATGAAGTGGCACACTATCCATGCTTGGGAAAGAGAAAAGTTGTGTGAAAGAGTTAGGACAACAGCAAGGTCTTTTGTCTAAGGGCAGGGACAGTTTTTAGAGGATGGAATGGAGTAGCCATCATAATCCATCTGGCGTTGCTGCCCCACAAGTACTAGTCACTGCTATCCCAAGAACTTGGCCACAAAGCTCTGCAGTGTGGGCCCTTTTAAACCCACTGATGCTATCAGAATCACCATTGTGGTCTGCAGGCTTTGCCTATAGCGTATTAACTATGGTAGAGTACCAGCTATTTGGATATCACATGTAAGAGCAAACACATGACTCTGAACCACATAGATCAATGGGAGCAGCACCTGAAATAGACATATCAGCAGCAAAAAGGCCTGCACCCCTCCTTCTCCACTTTTCTCACTTTCTGAATCTCTTCCACTCCAAAATAGTCTCCTACTGCATCCACTGCATCATCTGTGGCCTCTAGTGACAGAGAGGTCTCACAAGAAGATTTTTATATTTCTTATTCATTATTTACAATTATTTTTGTTGTGTTTTTTTTCCTGTAAGGTTGCCCCTGCTCAGTGCAGTGTGTGTTTTTGTTATAAAATGAGTCAGGCCTGGATCACAGAGGACTACCAAAAATCTACTACAGATTTTACTATTCATTTTTTACTATACATTTAACTAAGAAAAGACCAAACACCTTTTCCTGTTATTCTCTGTCCCTGCCACTGTGACCAATACTTCCACCTGCTGGCCACCTCCCCTCAGTTGAAATTTTTTTTCACAAAGGAACTCTTTGTGCCATCTGTCCCAACAATTGGCCCTGTTCTCACTGCCCTGTGTCTCTACATTTGGCCCATGCTGACCACAATTCCTGCCTTGTGTTTACATGTTTTGGCCTATTTAAGCAGCTTATATACTCTTTTGTCTCTACTTAATTTTTTCACAAGTGTATTTCATATAATACACTGTCGTTTTTATTGTAGAAACCACACTTGTAATGTTTGTATCGGCACTCTTCAGCCTGCTTACATAACTGCCCTGTTGCTGGTCTATTTTTTGTCTCATGTTAGTCTATTCTACCTGGTCATATTCATATACTGTCCTGAAGATGACCCATTCGTAGCAAGCAATGTCTAAGGACCATATACTTAGTATTTATTTTTAAATTAGGCATATGGGGATATGGCAGGGGGTTGCGGTGTACCTGGGGTGAGGGTGTGCAGTGTTTTCGGTGCACACTGTTTTAATATTTTTTTCAGTTGTAGCACCCTTTAGTGTGCTAGATGTACATTTTTGTTAGAGTAGGTAAATTGTTCAGGCTTAGCTGGCAGCCAAGCCTGTGTGTTTTTTTGAGTAAGTGAAGGCTGGATGACTCACAGGCAGCATCTCTGAGACCTCCTCCTACTTCTGGACACTTGAAGAAGATTCCAGAAGAATGGGAGTGGAGGTGAGGAGGAGCTGCCTGGCGTATTCTGAGGGCCCTGACTAATCCCCAACAGATGGGTTGGCAGGGGGCAGGCCCACTCAAATACTCAGGGTCATCCCAGCTGGGGCAGTGGAGTCGGATAGAAGCTGGAGATGGAGTGTTAGGCTGTCGGTGGCCTCCTAGTCTGGGGGGGGGGGGTGACATTGAACCTGGGCTCGGGTGCAGAAGGGACTTTCTTCATGACACACAGAGGTGTCCTGACCAGAGGCACGGGAGCAAAATGGAGGACAGCAGGAGAACACTGCTGGGCAAATCTCCAGGGAAGAAGACAGCCAAGTGGGCTTGTGAGTGTTACATTTAAGAGTACTGAGAGGCATGCCTGAGAGGACTGGGTGCAAGCAGTCTGGGATGGATGCAGATTCAGTCTGGGAGTACTGTGGAGTCTTAGCCAGGTGTGCTAGTGAAAGGGGCAGCTGCAGCCAGGAGGGCTGGCAGTGCCTGAAGAAGTGGTGCTGGGATCAGTAGCCACGGGAGGAGGACAGCTGGGCACTAGGACTTTTTGCTACACTACTAAAGGGTCCCACGGTCCCTGCCTGTAAAGGGCATTTGCTACTGGTCTGATTGCGCTCTTGTCAGACCATCCATACAGTGCCAGCTGGTCCTGAGATTTGTAGTTCTACAAGCAAGATTTTTGCTGGAGGTAGAAGGAAAGTGTATATACAGCATGTATATAGTTGTGTCCCTGAAGAGTTCTGCTACCTTCATCAAGTGGATATAACCTAATCCCTATCCAAGTTCAATAACCCTAATAAAATACAAAAACAAAGCTGAAAGGACTGCTTCTTGACTCCAGAGTGCTGTGGAAAGTTCTGTGTGCCTGGCTGTGCAGGGTGGGAGATACTTCAGACACCAGCGGCTCCTGCGGGGGTAGCGCTGCACAAAGGTTGAGTGAGGTGTTGTGAAAAAAGGCAGCCCTTGCACAGACCATCAACAGCAATTGCTTGATGGGTTCCAATCACCCCAAACTAAAAGTCAAAATCTAAAAGAAGGGGAAAACAGAAAAAAATTTAAAAAGTATCTAAAATGTTGACATTCAAAGAGAATGACCCCAGCACTGGAATTCAAAGATAGAAGTAGAAAGTAGATGTAAACCCAACCACTAAATCTTATATATAAGATTTAACATATTATTATTTAGATAATATCACTTAGAAAGCCTATTTTAATTGCCAGCCTTCATGAAAATGAACAGCTGGTGATACTTACTCTATATAAAGGTCCTTCTTTAAATACTTTATGTTACGAGATTACAATGTTCTGTATCTGTCCTCTGCCTGTAAATCTCCCTGTCATATTCTCTTGTAAAGTTAAATATTAGCTGTTGTGCCAATGCACTTTGCTCAGACATATTCCACTGTTGTCACTATTTAAAAAGAGGGCCTGTGAAGAAAACAGGTATGGCAAGCAACATTTAGGGAATATGCCCAGTGAAAAAACACATGCAGTCTGTTATTATCATGGTGCATGTGGACAGGGGCATGCTGCAGATAGACTGGAGGATTTCAGCAGCATTATGGTTTACCAAAGGATGAAAAAAGGTAAAAACCCTCTTCTCATTCCACCCCCTATTTTCTAAGATACGCAGCATTTTGCTACCTTTATGATAGTCAGTAATGGTTTACATCTATTGTAATAGACCTGCCAATACCTACGTGCCCACACTAATCTCTCGTTATGCAGTTTGTCAACAGCACTCCCTATGTTTTCTGTATTACAATTAAAGCACATTCTTAATATGACTGCGGTGACCTCACCCTTTTGAGTGAGAGGATGGGCTTATCTATAAGCCCCCTTATTGGCACTAATAAGTTAGCTGATATTTGTTCAAAGGCTGGGCAGTGTCTTGGTTACACAGAATTCATATAAAGTTGCGCTTGTGACATAAATGAAAAAACACTAACAAAAAACGAATATGTGCAAATACCATCACCAAAATTAGCATGATTCTGAGTGCAATCCTCCACCATATAAAGTGCCTGCTTACCAGAACACGTTGACCTCCTGTTACAGGAGGTCAATCCCGCATGTGGCCTGTAACCCAGCCAGGGCCTTTGTCCCTCCAGAAAACAGATGAAAATCCACCTCTTAAGGGTATCCGATCTTAGAAGCTCCCCATGCAAAAATATCAAAAACTTGCCACAATAGCAATATGTGTATTCCAGACAGTTTAACAATCAGCAGATAAAGATACTCCAAACAGCTGGTGTTGGCGCTTCAATCATCCTGGCACCATGGTTGGCACGGTGTCAGGTTGATTGAAGCACATTATTTCTATTATTACATTGTAATATAAAATTAAATAGTTCAACTCACCATAATGCAGAATCAATGGGAGCCCCGAGCGTGTCACTTGTCACTGTTGCCTGCTACCAAATGCCATCAGGTGTCCCCAGCGGAGTCCCTCCTTCCATCACAGGTGTTCCCCAGCGGAGTCCCTTCTCCCATCAGGTTCCCCCAGCGGAGTCTCTCTGTTAAGCCGCGAGCAGGCGGCTCTGTGATGCTGCGAGCAGGCGGCTCTGTTAAGCCGCTCGCCCGCGGTTCTGTAGAGCCGCATGCCCACCATTAGGGACCCCTGGGGACACTCGGCGCTGCTGCTAAAACATTCGGGGCTGCAGCCCTGATAGCCACCCCTTGTCGACGCCCCTGCATATACGTCTGGTGAGTAGGGTGTGCCACTGGGTGCCGGGTGAAGGGTTCATGTACTGGATATGATGGTGCTTTGAAGACCACCTTAGAGTCGTCATTTACGTTACCTTTTTTTTCTATGCCTTAGACTGGATGCTTTTTTCACACTCTGTTTTTGCTCCATCTGAGTTCTTAACCATAACTGGACATTTTATTCTCCTTTTTTTGGGACTGTTTCCTTAAATCACATATTTTCACTCTGCATTTTTACTTTGGGCATTTGAACTGCACCATATTGCCTTTGGAATTATTGGACTCATGTTTATTTGTATTTCAATTTTTATGTCACAATATTTATGATTAAGAGGTTTTTGTATATTGGCACGTCACACAGGTGCACAGTGACTATTTGTGTGATGGGCCTCCGACCAGTTTCTGGTCTTCAGACCTTTTGCATGTTTTCATTGATCGCACAAAAGGTTCTTAGCACTTTACAGTTTTATTTACTATGTGGTAGGGCAGTTTACAAACACTTTATTCATGGTGGTGGGAGTGTCATGGTCTGGAGCTGCATGAGTGCTGCCGGCACTGGGGAGCTACAGTTCATTAAGGGAACCATGAATGCCAACATGTACTGTGACATACTGAAGCAGAGCATGATCCCCTTCCTTCAGAGACTGGGCTGCAGGGCAGTATTCCAACATGATAAGGGCCCAATACACACCTCCAAGATGACCACTGCCTTACAAAAGAAGCTGAGGGTAAAGGTGATGGACTGGTCATGCATATCTCCAGACCTAAATCCTATTGAGCATCTGTGGGGCATCCTCAAATGGAAGGTGGAGGAGTGCAAGGTTTCTAACATCCAACAGCTCTGTGATGTCATCATGAAGGAGTGGAAGAGGACTCCAGTGGCAACCTGTGAAGCTCTGGTGAACTCCATGCCCAAGAGGGTTAAGACAGCTCTGGAAAATAATGGTGGCCACACAAAATATTGACACTTTGGACCAATTTGGACATTTTCACTTAGGGGTGTACTCACTTTTGTTGCCAGCGGTTTAGACTTTAATTGCTGTGTGTTGAGTTTTTTTGAGGGGACAGCAAATTTACACTTTTATACAAGCTGTACACTCACTACTTTACATTGTAGCAAAGTGTAATTTCTTCAGTGTTGTCACATGAAAAGATATAATAAAATATTTCCAAAAATGTAAGGGGTGTACTCACTTTTGTGAGATACTGTATATACCACGACACTAACCTACTTGATTCCTACACTGTCCACTACACTAACCTACCTGACCTACCTGATTCCTACACTAACCACTACACTGACCTACCTGATTCCTACACTGACCACTGACCACTACACTGATCTACCTGATTCCTACACTGACCGCTACACTAACTTACCTGATTCCTACACTGTCCACTAAACGAACCTACCTGATTCCTACACTGACCTACCTGATTCCTACACTGTGGACGAGAGAGAGAGA
>BLSH010506231.1:590313-604322 GCA_018402905.1 Glandirana rugosa | reverse complement strand
AAGCATGTTTCGTTGATTATTATTTACCTGTGCGACCTACGCAGCGGGATGTGGTGCCCTATGTCGTACGAGGGGAACCCCACAGATCCCCACCCCCTCCTACGTGGCCGGTGAAGTAATCGTTATTAGCATATTGGCTACGGACTATAGATGACTTTGTAGATTTGATGAATACATGAGTACTAACTAAGTCGCTATATTCGAAACATGTTATGATGCAAAACATAAACTGCTCTGGTAACAAAAGACATAAAAGAACTTTTAAGTTATTTTTAATAACCTTTTTTTTTAATATAAAATAATTTTTTAAATTTTTTAGTTTTTTCTTTTTTTTTTTTTTTTATATATATATATATATATATATATATATACATTTACATATTTTTATATATAAATATTTTTAAGTACTATTACGTAAAGTTCATAACCGTTATTTAATAATATATATATATATATATATATATATATATTTTTTTTTTTTTTTTCTTTTTTGATTTTTTAAATTTTTTAATAAAATATAATTTTTTTTTCCAATAATTTTTATTGAATTTTCAAGAAAATACAGAAAACAATGGTCTCGTCAAATACAAAACGTAGTATTGTACAAAGCTTATATCGCTGAATCAATCATGAGTACATAAGTAGTTTAGATGTTTCAGTAGATATCAGGCATCGGTTATACGATTATTGCTAATGAAGTGGCCGGTGCATCCTCCCCCACCCCTAGACACCCCAAGGGGAGCATGCTGTATCCCGTGGTGTAGGGCGACGCATCCAGCGTGTCCATTTATTATTAGTTGCTTTGTACGAAGACAAGATACAATGGAGTACTCATCCAATTCAGCTTATATGTAGGCCCAGTGCCGCAGACTACACGGATTTGGAGAGGTGTCACTCTTGGATTTTTATCCCTTAGTAGTGTCACTGTCAACAACTGAGTATTTACTGATAGTATTCCTCGAAATAACAGGGTGAGGGGTTTTTGATGAGTGTGTGAGAGTGTGTTCATTTAGGCGCTCAGTATTGCAGGGTGAAGAACTGATTAGGTATTGTGTGTCTAGGATATTTGTTGGACGTTAGTATAGGTACTTATGGGTATTGGTTTTGGGGATTTAATCCTATACGCTCTTGTGTGTGTGTCAGGCTTGCATTGGTCGTGATGGTATCTAGCAGACCTGCTGCTAGTCTTTGCTCTAGTTTGATTCTGTGGGTCATTCCTAAATCCTTGTTATAGTGATATGGAGGGTGGGGGTTATAGAGGGATTTATGGATAGCATATGTAGGTCCTAGTGTGGGTTTAAGATTTAGTGTTTGATATTATCATGGATTGTTCAATTCTTTTTCGTTTGTTCTAGTGACAAATGGCTTTTCGCTTGTACCTGGGGAGGATATCCTTCCTGACTGACCCGGGTACCGAGCGCTTCCTCTTTTCGAAGCTATCATTGCTTCGTAGTTACTGGAGTTCAGAGATGTTTCCTGAGGTTTTGGGGGAGTATTTGCTCCGTTAATAGAGGTTTATCTGGGAGAATTTGGTGTACTCTGTGGTGGTTTTGAAGTGTATCCAACATGCCCAGGTTTTGTTATGTTTTGAGATGTTGTCATGTGATATCGCTATCAATTCTTCCATGTCTGCTATTTTATTTATCCTATGAAACCACTCTTTAATTGTGGGTTTGGCAGTTGTGCTCCATAGAACAGGGATGCATAGTTTGGCAGTATTTAGCATGTGCATTGCTAGGGACCTAAAGTATAGGCGTTGGGGTAGTACAGTGTGGTGCAAAAGTAGTTGTGCTGGAGAAAACTCCAGGGGCACAGCGGTAATTGCCGTGGTTATTGAATGTACCTTTTCCCAGAAGGGTTGTAGAATTGGGCAATTCCACCAGATATGTATGGGGGAGCCTTTTGCCGAGTTGCACCTCCAGCACAGGCTGGATATATTGGGTTTGAATTTGTGGACCACTGTGGGGACTCTATACCAGCGATTGAGTATCTTGTATCCATTCTCTTAGACTGATACGTTTATAGATCCTCTGAGTGTGTTGTTATATATGCATTCTTTTTGTTTTTCTGAGAGAGTAAGGGAGAGCTCTGTTTCCCAGTATTGGCAAGGATCATGTTTTGTGTGTTGTGTCTCTATGAGTAGGTTATATAAGCACGAGATTACTTTTCTTTGAGGTTTTTGTTCTGAACACAAGGATTCAAACGCTGTGGGTTGTCTGGTGTACAGTGGTTTGGATTTGGGGTTCGTAAGGAAGTGTCTGATTTGGAGGTACATCCATTGGGGTAAGCCTTGGTGGTTCATGACGCTTGTTAGGTTGTTTTTAGTTTTGAAGTTGCCTTTATGAAAGAAATGTTTGGCTATGACATGTTTGTGAGGCCAAGAGCTTTTTAGAAAATCTGGAGACATACCTGGTGGGAACTCTGGGTTCATTCGAATCGAGGTCAGTGGGCTTGGGATGGAGGATATCTCAAATTTTTTATGCGCTAAGTGAAAATATCGTAATGTTGGGCCTATGAGTGGGTGTTCGGTAGCTCGAGTTAGACCATATTTGTGGGGTAGCCATGGAGTTATGTCAAGTGGGATATCTCCAATAGAGTTTTCTAGGGTCACCCATTGTTTTGAGGCGGTGTGGACATTCCAATCTACTATTCTAGCTAGGAGACAAGCCCCTTGATATTTTTGTAGGTCTGGGAGACCAATGCCTCCTTTATGTTTCGGGAGTGTTAAGCATTCATAATTAATCCTTGGGTGCTTGTTGTGCCAGATGAAGCTGGTGCAGAGTGTTTTGTATTGAGCAAAGAAGGAGGTGGGTAGTGATATAGGAATCGTCTGCATTAAGTACAGTAGTCTGGGGAGGACGGTCATTTTTATTATAGCTGCCCTCCCGGACCACGAGAAAGGCTGGAGGTTCCACTTTTGTAGGTCTTGTTTAATCTTTGAGATGACCTGGCCAAAATTGGGGGGGTATAAGTCTGAGAGGTCTGATGGTAGTTTTATTCCCAGGTAAGTGATTGACTTCTTTCCCCAGGTGAATGGGAAATGGCACTGGCAGTGATCTACTTGTTCTTTTGTTAGGGATACATTCAATGCGAAGGATTTATCGAAGTTTATTTTTAGGTTAGATAGATTTTGAAATTGTGGGAATACTTGTAACAAATTTGGTAGAGTGGTGTGGGGTGCGGATAAGAACAATAAGATATCGTCCGCGAATGCTGCTATTTTGTATTCACGTCCGGCTATTGTGATCCCCTTTATGTTTGGGTTCTGTCTAAGATGATTCAGAAATGGCTCTAGGGTGAGGATGTAAAGGAGCGGGGATAGAGGGCATCCTTGGCGGGTTCCGTTTCTGACGGGGAAGGCATTCGACAGGCGGCGGTTGACTTTTACTTGGGTCGACGGGTTGGAATAGAGTGTCATGATCATCTGGAGCATTTTACCTCCTATACCGATCGCTTTTAATGTTTCCTCCATGTAGTCCCAGGCCACCCTGTCGAATGCCTTCTCCGCGTCAAGTGATAAGAAGAATCCTGCTTGTTTAGATGTAGTTAGATAGGAGTGGATATTGATGGCTTTGATTGTATTGTCTCTAGCTTCCCGGCCCGGTGTGAATCCTACTTGATCGGTAGATATAAGTGTAGGGAGGTGTGGGAGAAGTCTATTAGACAATACTTTGGCAAATAGTTTGGTGTCTATATTGAGAAGGGAAATGGGGCGGTAGTTGGACACTAGTGTGTGGTCTTTCCCTTCTTTAGGTAATACCATAATGTGTGCATCGAGAAGGCAATGATTGGGTAACAAGGGGGATGAGAGGGAATTGAATGCTTTTAGTAGAGGTGTCTTAATCGTATCTAGGAATGTTTTGTAGTATACTGCGGTAAATCCGTCTGGACCCGGGCTTTTCCCGGCTTTCGCCTGATTTATGGCTAGAGTGAACTCTTCCATGGTTATGGGATGTTCTAGGGATTGTCTCGTGGTTTGGTCTAAAGTAACCGAGATATTTTGGGACAGAAAGTCTTTAATGTCAACGGTCCTAGGGGTGGGTGGTGCTCCAGGTGGGTTAGGAGTGGGGATGTTATATAGGTTGTGGTAGTATCTCTCAAAGTTAGCTGCTATGTCAATATTTGTGGTGGCAAATGTCGGGGTTTTGGATTTTCCGTATAGTGTATCCCGCTTTCTTAGCTTGTAAGGCTCTCGCCAGAAGGGCACCGCTTTTATTACCGTGTTCATAGTATAGTTTATTTATGAGTGAGAATTTCCTTTTGGTTTTAATGTTGAGTTCCTCTAGTAGCATAGATCTCGCCTTTGTCAGTTCTTGCAGTACTTGGCCCCCTTGGTTTTTCTTGTGTTTGTTTTCCAGGGATTTAATCCGGTTTATTAGATTTTCGGTATGTTCCTGGTGTTGGCGTTTACGTTTGGCATGGAGAGATATAAAGTCTCCTCTTATAGTGCATTTGTGGGCCTCCCACTGCGTCAGTGGGTGTGTATCTGGAGTGTCATTGAGTCTAAAGAAGGAATCAATGTTTGCTTGGATCAATTTCATGTTGGTTTGGTCCGTTAATAGGGAAGCGTCAAGTCGCCAGATTCTGTTTTTTTCCTGATATTCTGGGAATGTGAGCTGTATGGAGATGGGGTGATGGTCTGATAGGTACATGGGCTCAATTGTAGAATGGGTCAAAAGGTGCAGGTCTCGTTGGGTTATGAAAAGGTAGTCCAATCTAGAATACCTGTTGTGTGGTATGGAGAAATGTGAGTAATCCCTGTCTTCAGGATGTAGGGTGCGCCAGGTATCGTGCAGCAGAAGGTCATGCAGTTGTATGTGTATTTGGCGGAGTGCTCGGTATGGTATGGAAGATATGCCTGTGGATGAGTCTAATAAGTTGTTGAGCTTGCTTGTATGTGGGCATGTGCGGAATCTCCCGACAGGTTGTGGGAATGTTCTTCCTTTCTAGATTTGGAGCAAGTGGTCATATTGTACCTTGAGGTTTGTGGGTTGCGATGTATACAGAGTCTTAAAGGGGAACTGTGCCTCTGGGTAATAGGTGATTCAGGAGAAAGTGGATAAATAGACCTCGATGGGTCAGTGCTGCATGTTGCTGGTATGTAGAGGAGTTTAAAGCGCAGTTTTTGCTGAGGTTCCCAACCGAGGTAGCAAATCGACTTTCTAAGTTTCGGTGTAGTTTAAATTTGAAGCGCTGGCATGACTTTGGAACCTGTATTTGAAGAGGAAGGTGTTAGTACAACCGCAGACAGGATGCTGAGGTGCTGTGGTATGCTCTTAGTTAGACCTCTCGGCGGGTTCTCGTATGGGCTGGAGAGGCAGAAGGGCTGTTCTGATGGGGTTGGCGATGAGCCGGAGGTGGTGGCATGTCCGGTGGTGACCGCCGGCGTCTGGGCCTCTGAGCTGCCCACTCCATGGGATCTTCGGCGGGTTCAAAGTTCCAGGGGGTTGAAATGCGGTGGTCGCTAAACCAGTCTGGTAACAGTGGAATCGGAATGTCCAGAGTGTGGCAGAAGGGGAACTTCCACCTATATGGGATGTGTCGGTTTCTCAAAGTGTCAAGCAACGGGCGTAAGTCCCTCCTGTGTTGAAGGGTTATAGGTGACAAGTCCTGGAAGAGCTTAATCTCAGTGCCTTCATGGAAAAATTGTCTTCTCTCTCTGGCTCGTCTAAGGATGTCTTCCTTCAAGGGGAAGTTCACCAGACAGCATATCACAGTGGGTCCGTGTCTCTGCCCCTGGGGCGTAAGGCCCTGTGAATACGCTCCATTTCAATAGGAGAGTCCGGCGGCCTGTCCAAAAGTCCGTTGAAAATCGCTTGTGCACACTGGTGTAGAATTTCTTGTTCTATGGCTTCAGGAAGCCCCCTGATCCTCACGTTGTGTCTGCGGCCACGGTTATCAAGATCTTCCAGTCTTCTGTGCATTTCTCTTAGTTGGAATGCCTCTTGGTCAGATATTTGTTGTATCTGTGAAATGGCGGATCCCTGTATGGCCGTTGTCATTTCTATTCTTTCAATGCGGTGGTTCATTGCTTGCACATCAAGCCGCAGGTCTGTGATGGCTGCTGCGAGCGTATTTTTGATGTCTGCAGCAATAGTTTGCATATCATTGAGGCATAGTGATGTTGCAGCGTTGTTAGCGTACGGTGCCTGATGGTTGGTAAGATTGCGACTTTCTCTGTCTCTCTCCGGGCTGTAGCTGGCAGATGGCGCTGCGTGTCGTAGGGGAGACATAGCGGAGGCCTGGGAGTTGGCCTGTGTGTCTTTCCTCTGTGATCTGAATAGCGCTGGGAGTGTATGGCTGAGCGGTAGTTCTCCGTCTCGGGGGGACCGGGATCTCGTTGCTGAACCGCTCCTGTCTCCCTTACCCATTTCACTTGATAATGTCTCCGTGTGAGTATTGAATGTTGTTCTCTCTATGCGGGAGCCGTGCAATTAAGCTGCCATTCTTATCCGGTGCTGAACCGTGCTTCTTGTACTCTTTTTTTTTTTATTGGTGAACTGTGTCTTTAAGGGCTAATGCATGCAGTAACTGTGGGAGGGTGTACCAATATGGCCATCCTAGTAGGCCTCTGACTTGGTTCTGTGCCTGGGGTTGATACATTTATATGCACCGTATGAGCTCCAGGGGTGTTGTGGCCGGCGTCGGGGTTGTGGTCCTCGGCTTGAGCGTTTTTTGGGCCTTGCTATAACTCGAGCACCGCGGATCGGCGGCGGCTCCTAGGCCTCAGTACTGCATCCAGCCGTCAAGCCGCGGGTGTGCTCTGGATCTCCCCCTCAGTAGCTGGGAGGTGGTGGTGAGGGATGATATCGTGCGGGTGGTGCTCTGGGGCCCTGGATGGTAAGGCTGCAGGTCCCCACGTCACATATATGACTCTAGGCCTCAAAGATGGCGGCGGTTCTCCGCTGGCAAGCTCCGTGACGGAGCGATTAACTTTGCCATCCGGCGTTTCCCCTGATAAATGCAGGCATGTGATTGTTGCCGGTGAAGTAGGGATGCAGGTCTGGGTGGTGGGATTGCTCACCCGTCCATTGGTAGCCCGGATTCTGATGGATTCCTTGTTCCCTTGCCAGAGCTTTCACTATGGACGTCCGTCCTCACTCGCGGCAAGCCACGCCCCCAATATAATTTTTTATATACATTTTTATTTCTATTTACATATTTTTTCATTTTTTAGTGGTTATGAAATTTTTTATGCAAATAAGTTTGTTTTGTATATATTATGGCCACTGGTTATCTAGTGAATAAAGTCTGTTTCTTCTGTATTGTTTTTTCTGTATTGTTAAAATCGGAGATGGCGTCCCGGTAGCTGTTATATTATTGTTGTTAGTCTAGCAGAAGACATTCTGTGCAGACACCTATGTGATTTCCACGGAAAGATCACCTAATCATTGACCAGTCTCTAGGAGGTTGACCCCTCCTTCAGAGTATATAACGTCTAGTATGATCCGGAAATGATGTCCGTTGATGACGCCTGTGGGCGGGCGAAACGCGTTGACGCAATTTCCGGTTTGTTTGTAACGCACGCCGAGAGCGGCGTTCATACACTGTATTGCAAAGCGGATTTTATATTTTCCTCTTGTAAGTATCACTCTACCTCTTGCGCAATTAAACTTAGCCATACAGTACTTCACTATTTGGATCCTTTCTTACTTTCCACAACATATGGGATATATCGGTTATAAGGTGAAACATAAGTCCTGGAGGTGTCCAGCCAACTGATATATGACCGTATACAGCGCTGCCTCACCTCCAGACTGAAAAGCTGGGGGTCACGGTGTTGTGGTGAGTAGGATTCCTCAGGGGTCTCCCCCCACACGTGTGAAGCACATTGGCACTTTGAAGACTTTTTCAGCACAGCGCACTCTATCATTAATATGGACTGTTACAGCAATTTATCACTTTAAAGTATAATTTTTTCAGCACTTTATTAACATTAATATATAGATGGATTGATTGATTCCATCTAATGATATGGTCTTTTTAGTTTAACCACTTCAGCCCCGGAAGGATTTCACACTTTAGGACCGGAGCCCTTTTTGCGATTCGGCACTGCGTCACTTTAACTGACAATTGCGCGGTTGGGCGACGTTGTACCCAAACTAAATTTGCGTCCTTTTTTTCCCACAAATAGAGCCTTCTTTGGGTGGTATTTGATCATCGCTGCGTCATTTCTGATTGGCGCTATAAACAAAAGAAGAGCGTCAATTTTGCAAAAAACCCAAATTTCTTACTTTTTGCTAAAATACAAATCCAAAAAAAAAATATAAAAAAACGGTTTTGGCCAATTTATATTCTTCCTCATATTTGTGATTAAAAAAATTGCAATCGGCGTTTATTGATTGGTTTGCGCAAAAGTGGTCGCGTTTACGGATGATGAGAATTCATTTCTGGGGTTTTTATTTTTTTAAATTTTTTACTAGTAATGGCGGCGATCTGCGATTTTTAGCGGTACTGCGATATTTCAGCGGACATGTCGGAACATTTTGACACTTTTTTGGGACCATTGGCATTTATACAGCGATCAGTGCTATAAAAATGCACTGATTACTGTGTAAATGCCATTGGCAGTGAAGGGGTTAACCTGCAGGGGGCGCTCTAAGGGTTAACTATGTTCCCTGGGCGTGTTCTAACTGGATGGGGACTGCCCTAGCTGGGGAAGGGAAGTGATCACAGCCTCCATGTAGAGGAAGGCTGTGATCACAGCCCTTCCCCCCTCACAGAACGGAGGTCCGTGTTTACTTACATGGACCTCAGTTCTTTCACTCCGGGGGGGGGCATCGCGGGTGGCCGGCGGAGATCGACCCCGCCGCACCCGCTCCCTGGCCCTCCCCGAACACAGTGAGCGCGCGGGCGCGCCTCCGGCGGCGCACGCACGCTCACTAGGCTCGATCCCGCAGCCGCCGTCAGATGACGGCGTTTTGCGCAATAGAGCCACCTTGCCGCCGTCAGATGCAGATCGGCGGTCAGCAAGTGGTTAAAGTTTATATGTTTTTTCAGCATTTATTGTCTTAAGGGAATTTAAGATGTGCTAGCGCTATAAAAAATCTTTCCAGTGTAAATATGCTGTCCCCTCATAATAACTCAATACACAGCCATTAATGTCTAAACTGCTGGCAACAAAAGTAAGAACACCTAAGTCAAAATGTCTAAATTGGGTGCAAAGTGTCAATATTTTGTATGGCCACCATTATTTTCCAGCACTGCCTTAACCCTCTTGGGCATGGAGTTCACCAGAGCTTCCCAGGTTGCCACTGAAGTCCTCTTCCACTCCTCCATGACAACATCACGGAGCTAGTGGATGTTAGAGACCTTGCGCTCCTCCACCTTCCCCTTGAGGATAGCCCACAGATGCTCAATAGGGTTTAGGTCTGGAGACATGCTTGGCCAGTCCATCAACTTTACCCTCAGCTTCATTAACAAGGCAGTGGTCTTCTTGGAGGTGCGTTTGGGGTCGTTATCATGTTGGAACACTGCCCTGTGTCTAAAAAGGGAGCGGATCATGCTCAGCTCTGCTGTGTGACAGTACAGGTTGGCATTCATGATTCCCTCAATGAACTGTAGCTCCCCAGTACAGGCAGCACTCATGCAGCCCCAGGCCATGACACTCCCACCACCATGCTTGAATGTAGGCAAGGCACGCTTGTCTTTGTACATTCTAATCTCAGGAACAAATCAATTTTTAATCCCAAGGGGAATCATAACAGACACCTGGAAATCTTTAAAAACATGATTAATAGAGACTTGGAGTCTATGAGGATCCGGAAGATCTCAGATCCACAAATGATTAAAAGAGGTATTTCCTCACTGGAAAAAAGGAAAGATGTATTTACAGGTGGTGAAAAATTGAACCTTGGGTGCTGGCGGTGCCACAGCACTGTAACCCCTTGCAGTTACTCTTGTTGGATAGAGGAACAGGCCCTGATGTTTTAAATTAATTTAAAAATTGTGACGAAAGCCCCCAGTCAAACAGGTGGCAAAAAATTGGGCCTTGGGTGCCTGTGGTGCCACAACACTGTAACCCCTTGCAGTTACTCTTGATGGACGGAGCAGCAGGACCTGCTTTTTTAAATTAGTGTAAAAATTGTTCTCGCATGCCCCTGTAAACCAGGTGCAGAAAAAAATGGGCCTTGGGTATTTCTGGTGCCCTAAAACAAACTATTGTTCTAGATTATGGACAGGAGGAATAGGAGCAGTTGCAGTCTTCAAGGGATCTCAGATCCCTAGCAAATTTAATCCGTTGCATCAGCATCAGGGGCTTGATAGCTGCTGATCCAGGACTGATTCATTTTTATAAACGTGAGCCTATCAACCAAGTCTGTGGACAGGCGCCCTCTTTGAACCCTCCAGCAACACTGAATGTGCGTTCAGAAAGCACGCTGCATGCAGGGCAGGTCAGTAGCTCAATTGCATATTGAGCAAGTTCCGGCCAGTGGTCCATCCTCAAGACCCAGTAACTAAGTGGATGCTCAGTTGGAAAGGTCTCCAAGTCTGCTCTTGCCCCTATATATTCCTGCACCATATAATGCAGACGCTGACAATGGTTGCTTGAACCTATCAGGCCTGGGTGCTGAGGACTTACATTTTTTTTAAAGGCTTTGCTCAGCCGGCCACCTTCTCCACCACTCTGCCTCTGAATGACCGAAGCTTCAGAAACACGTTGTCCAGGGCCAGCAGTAGGACATGGTAACCTCCCAGGGTCTGGAAAGGCGTTGCACAAACTTTTCTTCAAGGTAAATAAATGGAAACAAAGCATTTAACAGAGACTTGCTCATAGAGACTTGTATGGACTGTGTGTTGCACACACTGGGAGTTTATGCTGGGGATTGCACATCATTACTGGCGCCACTCTCCTCTCATCATTTTCTTCAAGGTATCCTGAAGATGTTTCACCCTCTGCACCCTCTGCGCAGGCAGGATGAGTTCTGCAACTTTACCCTTATAACGTGGATCAAGAAGGGTTGCCATCCAGTAATGATATTTCTCCTTGATACCACAAATACTAGTGTTTTTTCACAGGATTTTCAGAATGAGAGAGCCCATGCAGCGTAAGTTTGAGGAGGCATGAGTGTCCTCTGGGTCACTGAGGATGACATTATCAGGAACTCCCTCCTCCCAGCCACGTACAACTCCTGGGGTTTCTGGTGCCTGAAAACCATGATCCCATGAAGACTGCTAAGTATTATACTTTACATCCATGCTGACACAATCCTCCTCCCGTGTGTTTGGCATCTCTGCAGGAATGCTCTCTGCATAAAGGGGGCCTCTTCCTCCCTCTGTTCTGCCTCAAGTACCCTGTCCATGATTCCACGAAGCGTGTGCTCCAGAAGGAATATTAGTGGGACAGTGTCACTGATGCATGCATTGTCAATGCTCACCATCCTTGTGGCCCCCTCAAATGGTGACAAGACAGTGCATGCATCCTTGATCATTAGCCACTGACGTGGTGAAAAAAAGCCAAGCTCCCCTGAGCCTGTCCTGGTGCCATGCTCACAGAGGTACTCATTGATGGCCCTGTGCTGTGCGTGCAGCCGCTGCAGCAGTGCCAATGTTGAGTTCCACCTGGTGGGCATGTCACAAATGAGGCGGCTGTTGGGCAGGTTGAATTCCCGCTGGATGTCAGCCAGCCTGGCACTGGCATTGTATGAACGCCGGAAATGACCACAGACTTTTCTGGCCTGCCTCAGGATATCTGGTAAGCCTGGGTACCTGGTTAAGAAACGCTGCACCACCAAATTCAAGTCAGTCAGAGGGCAGAGAGAAGGTTGGTGCCATTGTCGCATACAACCATTCCTGGCTCAAGCTGCCATGGTGTCAACCACCTCTGAGCCTGCCCCCGCAGAGCTGAAAGAATCTCTTCCCCAGTGTGGCTCCTGTCCCCAAGACAGACTAACTCAAGCCCCACATGGAATCTTTTAGCCTGACTGCTTGCATAGCCCCTTGAACGCTTAAGGGGGCACTGCAGGTTCAGAGGACAATTCTGCAGAAGAGGCCACAGAGGTAGAAGAAGAGGAGGGGGTGGAGGAGGCGGATGTGGCAAAATCACCACCAGCTTTTTGGAGGCATGGTGGCGGAACTATTTCCAGAACTGAACCCTGTCCTGCATCCTTCCCAGCTGCCAGCAGAGTTACCCAGTGCGCCGTGAAGGAAAGGTACCGTTCCTGACCGTGCCTGCTGGACCATGAGTCAGCGGTAATATGAACCCTGCTGCTGGCCAGACTGTCCAATGAGGCCAAAACATTGCCTTCCACATGACGGAAGAGAGCTGGAATGGCCTTACGTGAAAAAAATGTCTTTTGGGAACCTGCCACTGTGGGACAACACATTCCACAAATTCACGAAAGGTGGCAGAGTCTACCGGCTGAAAAGGCAGCAGTTGGAGTGCTAGCAATTAGGTCAAGCTAGCATTAAGACGCTGAGCATGTGGATGGCTGGGACAGTATTTCTTTTTATGGTTCAGCAACTGGGGTAGGGATATTTGCCTGCTGAATTCACCTGGTGATGTACTGCTAGCAGATTGGCTGCAAGTGATAGTTGTGGCACGCATTGCTACACCTTCATTCCTCTCTGTGCAGTTTTTAAAGAGGACTGCAAGTATAGTAGGGGTTGAGATCCCAGATGAGGAGCAAGGAGAAGTCCACCTTGTTTTCTGGTGTAGGTTCTTCTGGTACTCTTGCCAACGGACTGCATGGCTGGTCGCCATACGTCTTGTCAAGATGGTAGTGCCCAAGCAGCTGGAGTCCTGGCCACACTTGACCCACTTCAGACATAGATTGCAAATGGCAACAGTGCAATCTACTGCACATGTGCTGAAAAATGCCCACACCAAGGAAATTTGGGAAGTCGGTGGGGAGGCAGCAGGGCCCTGCACTTGTGGAGCTCTGTGGTCTGATGCAATTGGGTGGCTGCCCTTTTTTTTTTTTAAAAAAAATTCTTTTTATTGTTTTTTTTTGGAAATATGCATTGACATACACAAACAAGGGCCCCCGGCTCCATTAGCCGTATAAGCCCCAGACTAACTAGACATAGTCTGCTAACTATATAAACAGTACCTATCCCCCATATTCACCCTTCCCCTCCCCCCTCCCCCCCCCTCTGCTTGGGTTCTTGGCCTCCTGACTGCGGATCCGGAAGGAGTCCACGTGCCCACTGTGGGGCGGCATCTGGGTCTGAGCCCCCACCAAGAGGGGATCCAACCCCCCTCATTTACCAGGATCACTCAAACCACCATCTCCATTGAGTATACCATATCAATCTGTCACATCACAAATGAGAAGTTACATAAACATTTACACTTGTCTTAGCCCTCAACCATTTGATACTGTAGAATCACACCATGCTCTCCATATCTTGTGGAATTTTTTATTACAACCCCTAGCCTGGTATGTGGCCTTGTAGTAAGGCAGCATCCTATTGACCAGTTGTTTCCACTTTGTCAGACTGGGCGCAGCCGGTTCTTTCCAAGATAACAAAATGAGTTTTTTCCCATAGAACAGTAAGATGGATAATAACGTTCTGTGTGCTCTTGAGGGGACCACCTCCTCCACTAATCCCAGCAGACAGACCCGGACAGTCAGAGGGATGGGCACCATTAATATATCAGAAATACACCCTGTGACCTCCTTCCAGAAAACCTGGATCTGTCCGCAATCCCAAAAAATATGATGAGTTGCAGCCGGACTAAAAGAGCATCTCCAGCACTCCGGGGAAGCCGACGGATATATGGCGGCTAACCTGGCCGGAGTGAAGTAGATACGGTGAAGGAACTTGAACTGGATAAGCCTGTCTCTGGCCGAAACCAGGTGTTTGAAGGGTTGATCCCATAATTCATCCCAGTCCTCACCCTGTATCTCCGGCACTTCACTCTCCCATCTCTGTCTACATTTAGTGACCGCCTTGGGTGTAGTTTTGAACAGTTCTTTATAGGATACTGATAGCACCTTAGATAAATCCTTCTCCTGAAGCATAGACTCCAAACTTGAGGGCATAGACTCTACCTTCCCTACTTA
>BLSH010506231.1:564542-580744 GCA_018402905.1 Glandirana rugosa | reverse complement strand
CAATCTAGACAATAAAGGGCCGGTCGGGACGGGGGGGTTCATCAGTTTTGGCCGATTTATATTCTTCTACATATTTTTGGTAAAAAAAAAAACCGCAATCGGCGTATATTGATTGGTTTGCGCAAAAGTTATCGCGTCTACAAACTGGGTATTGATTTATGGCGTTTTTATTATTTTTTTTTTACTAGTAATGGCGGCGATCTGCGATTTTTATCGGGACTGCGATATTGGGGCGGACATGTCGGACATTTTTTACACTTTTTTGGGACCAATGACATTTATACAGCGATCAGAAATTTAAATGTCCACTGATTACTGTATAAATGTCATTGGCAGTGAAGGGGTTAACCTGCAGGGGGCAGTGAAGTGGTTAAATATGTTCCCTGGGTGTGTTCTAACTGTGGGGGGGCAGGGCTGGCCGGGAAATAACAGATCTAACTGATCCCAGTGACAGGGATCAGTAGATCTGCTATGTCCCCTGTCACAGAACGGGGAACCGCCGTGTTTACAACGGCGGTTCCCCGTTCTGAGGCTCCTAAAGGCGATCGCCGGGTCCCACGGGCACGCTCACGCAGCCGCTGCCGCCAGGGGGCGCGCCTGGAGCGCACCTGGAGCGCGCCTGGAGCGTGCGCAGTGGAGGACGTCCATGGACGTCCTCCGGGCATTTCAGGTCCGCGCTGGAGCCGTACTTCGGCTATAGCGCGGACCTGGAGTGGTTAAATTGTTTCATTTCTGATAGATAGTCTACTTTTTTCCCTTTTCTTGTCTTTTTGATCCTGCCATTTGTTTTTCTTTTAGTGATCTTGTATTTCTGGTATATTTTATCAATCTTGTATACTTTTGTAAAAGATGGCCCTGGAATTGCGTCATTCGTGACCATTTACAATTTATTTTTATGCTATTTGTTTTTTATCTGAGGTGGAGTGCCGCCTTATGTTCTTAATTATTTAATTTAATTAAGCAGAATCATGTTGTTTTAAATAAGGAGAGGAAGATTTGCTTATTATTAGGGGATTTTGCCCCCTCTCCCCCTCCTTCTTAATATGCTCCCAATTTGGAGTAGTATTTCTTAATAATGACAAATATTCTCTTAGTTCAGTTGCCCCTCATTTCTGGGCATCAGTTGTTGTAGCAACGGTTACTATGCATTCCTCATATCTTGAGCGGAGTCCAGCGTCTGACTCATAAGGTGTACAAAGGAAAGGAGTCACGTCTGACGTCACCCACGGCCATCTCAGAGGAATGCTGTTGTACACACACGCACACGTTTAGGATCGCTTGCTCTTGGCTATAAGTGCCCGTTTTGTGAGTGTTTTTATTACTTATTTCTTATCAATAAATTATCAAACGGAGCTGTCACATTTTATCACCTGCGTGCCCCTACCTGCACTTACTTCACAGAGGAATATTTTGTATTGATGGACTTTCCTATGCTCTAGATTGATGGATTATTTTATGCATATTGTTTATTTATTCTAGGGCTGCACTTTTATAATGTTTTATTTTCTATTTTGTTTGTTTTTACCCTGCAAACCTTTTACCAATAAACCTGGCAAGCCGCCAGATTTTAAAGAAAGTTTTTGCTCAGGAAAGTTGATCCCCACGAGCTAATCTCCCACACAATATATATATACAGTGGGTATGGAAAGTATTCAGACCCCCTTAAATTTTTCACTCTTTGTTATATTGCAGCCATTTGCTAAAACCATTTAAGTTCATTTATTTTCCTCATTAATGTACACACAGCACCCCATATTGACAGAAAAACACAGAATTGTTGACATTTTTGCAGAATTATTAAAAAAAGAAAAACTGAAATATCACATGGTCCTAAGTATTCAGACCCTTTGCTGTGACACTCATATATTTAACTCAGGTGCTGTCCATTTCTTCTGATCATCCTTGAGATGGTTCTACACCTTCATTTGAGTCCAGCTGTGCTTGATTATACTGATTGGACTTGATTAGGAAAGCCACACACCTGTCTATATAAGACCTTACAGCTCACAGTGCATGTCAGAGCAAATGAGAATCATGAGGTCAAAGGAACTGCCTGAAGAGCTCAGAGACAGAATTGTGGCAAGGCACAGATCTGGTTAAGGTTACAAAAAAATTTCTGCTGCACTTAAGGTTCCTAAGAGCACAGTGGCCTCCATAATCCTTAAATGGAAGACGTTTGGGACGACCAGAACCCTTCCAAGAGCTGGCCGTCCGGCCAAACTGAGCTATCAGGTGAGAAGAGCCTTGGTGAGAGAGGTAAAGAAGAACCCAAAATCACTGTGGCTGAGCTCCAGAGATGCAGTCGGGAGATGGGAGAAAGTTGTAGAAAGTCAGCCATCACTGCAGCCCTCCACCAGTCGGGACTTTATGGTAGACTGGCCCAACGGAAGCCTCTCCTCAGTGCAAGACACATGAAAGCCTGCATGGAGTTTGCTAAAAAAACACCTGAAGGACTCCAAGATGGTGAGAAATAAGATTCTCTGTTCTGATGAGACCAAGATAGAACTTTTTGGCCTTAATTCAAAGCGGTATGTGTGGAGAAAAACAGGCACTGCTCATCACCTGTCCAATACAGTCCCAACAGTGAAGCATGGTGGTGGCAGCATCATGCTGTGGGGGTGTTTTTCAGCTGCAGGACCAGGACGACTGGTTGCAATCGAGGGAAAGATGAATGTGGCCAAGTACAGGGATATCCTGGACGAAAACCTTCTCCAGAGTGCTCAGGACCTCAGACTGGGCCGAAGGTTTACCTTCCAACAAGACAATGTCCCTAAGCACACAGCTAAAATAACGAAGGAGTGGCTTCACAACAACTCCGTGACTGTTCTTGAATGGCCCAGCCAGAGCCCTGACTTAAACCCAATTGAGCATCTCTGGAGAGACCTAAAAATGGCTGTCCACCAACGCTTGCCATCCAACCTGACAGGACTGGAGAGGATCTGCAAATCACCAAATCCAGGTGTGGAAAACTTGTTGCATCTTTCCCAAAAAGACTCATGGTATTATGTGTTATCATGTATTAGATCAAAAGGGTGCTTCTACTAAATACTGAGCAAAGGGTCTGAATACTTAGGACCATGTGATATTTCAGTTTTTCTTTTTTTAATAAATCTGCAAAAATGTCAACAATTCTGTGTTTTTCTGTCAATATTGGGTGCTGTGTGTACATCAATGAGGGAAAAAAATGAACTTAAATGATTTTAGCAAATGGCTGCAATATAACAAAAAGTGAAAAATTTAAGGGGGTCTGAATACTTTCCGTACCCACTGTATATATATATATATATATATATATACCCTTAAAGCGGTTGTAAACCTAGTTACGCAACTTTTACCTTCGGGTAAGCCTTATCTTACCTAACCTATAAGGCTTACCTGTAGGTACCGTGAATATCTCCTAAACCTGCACAGTTTAGGAGATATTCACTGTATACGATTGCGCCAACGTCATTGGCATATGTGCACTGAAGAAACGGCCCACTCGTGTCGCTTCTTCGCTTGCTTCTTCGGGGCCCGTGGCATGACTGGCGGCTCCGGCTCGCATACGCGGGAGTGACGTCATCACGGCTCCAGCCAATCACAGCGCCGGAGCCCACAAACTCAGAAATACCTCCGGGAGACATGTTGCTGGTCACAGCAGTGTGTGGGGACTGCTGCAACATCGTCACTCTAAGGTAAATATTTCATAATGAGCTAGTATGCGATGCGTACTAGCTCATTATGCTTTAGTTTTTTTTTTTGAGTTTATAACCACAGTAAAAGCTTATGTCTTTGTAAAGGGTGTGTGTGAGATACTGGATTAAACTTTAACCGATTAGCGACCTCCCACCGTAGATTTACTGTGGCAGGGCGGCTGCTCTGTGCCAGATCACGTTCCTGGTACATGATATGACAGTTCCAGGGCTGGGGCATGTGCTGCCGGCGGTCCACACCTGCTGTGATTGGACACAACGGGAGCCAATCAGTGGGTCCAGTGGAACATCAGAACGGTGGTCTGCCTATGTAAACAAGTCAGATCGCTGTCTTGTGAGAGGGGAATGTGCTGATCTTTTATTCCTGCTAAGCAGGAACACGGATCTTTACATTCCACCAGTCAAAGCTCCTCCCTCAGAGTTAGCAATCACTCCCAGGGAACACATTTAACCCTTTGATCGCTCCTGATGTTAACCCCTTTCCTGCCAGTGTCATTTGTAAAGTATCAGTGCATATTTTTTAGCACTGATCACTTTATTAGTGTCACTGGTCTCCAAAAAGTGTCAAAAGTGTCAGTTAGGTGTCTGATTTGTCCGGCGCAATATCGCAGTCCCGCTATAAGTAGCTGATCGATGCCATTATTAGTATAAATAAATAAATAAATAAATAAAAATATCGCATAGTTTGTAGATGCTGAAATTATGCGCAAACCAATCAATATACGCTTATTGGGATTTTTGTTTCCAAAAATATGTAGCAGGATACATATTGGCCTAAATTGATGAAGAAATTAGATTTTTTTCATTTTTTTATTGGGAATGTTTTATAGCAGAACGTAAAAAATCTTGTTTTATTTTCAAAATTGTCAGTCTTTATTTGTATATAACGCAAAAAATAAAAACTGCAGAGGTGATCAAATACCACCAAGAGAAAGCTCTAATTGTGGGGAGAAAAGGGGAGAAAAAGGGCATACTTTTTTTTTTTGGGTACAGCTTCGCATGTCCGCTCAATTGTCTGATAAAGTAAGGCAGTGCCGTATCGCAAAAAATTGCATGGTCATGACTATTAGGTTTTCTCACTGACATTGTGAATACCTGGGATTGTAGTTACCATCGGTATTTGAAGGGAGTGTATTGTTGTGATAATATAAAAAATGTTGTAAATGGAATCTCTTTCTCTGTCACCAGTTTAGGTCTGTTTTCTTGCTATGTGATATTTTACAATGCCCCTCCCAATGCCCTTTTTCCCCTATAAATAAAACATTTCATTTCACGGCGCAATCATAAGATCTTGACTGTCAATCCCACTCAGAGGTATGTGTTTGGTTTACTTGTCTACATCTTTTGTATAAATAAAATATGATCAGTCGCTGGTTCTAACATTTTTATTACAGGTATATCTATCTGCATTGGTATAAAATAGTGATAGGATAATCTTGTAAGGGAAGTTTTATGTACAGTCTAACTATACACATAGGAAGGTTTACAGTACATGTAAATGCTATTTTTGCCTAAATATTGTTTTATCATAACTGTATGTGTTTATTACAATATAATTGCAGTATTCAGTATATTCATTTTTTATTTCACGTACCTTGATAAAAATGTTCCCGTGCATTTACATGCAAAGCAGAGCTTAAAGCGTTTTGTTGCTAATTTAATGTCCCTATTGAAAAATATATCTGTAAAGCAGAATATACAGTATATACTTACCTTCTACTGCCAATCACATTGCCAAACACAGCTCCACTAAATAGGATTCACCCGGTGAGTTTTTTTGTGAAATGCAGACTTCAAGCCGTTATGATCTCCTATGCCCCCTGCAGAACTCCGTGGTTCCTCTTGCTGATCCCTACATCACTAGCGTGTCCTGTATTGATGCTGGGGATCAGTTTCAATCAAAAAAAAAAAACTCTTCAGTTAAGCAGCATTTGGCGGCGTGTTTGGCAGGAAGGGTGTGTGTGTATATATATATATATATATATATATATATATATATACTGTATATATTGTGCTTTACATGAACATTTCTATATACTGTGTATATATATTACTCAACTGCTGAAATTTTTAGGCGAGGAAAATCCTTCCTTTGAGATCTCTCCAAGACCTCAGTTCTTTTCTTTTTTTTAAAGATTTACTTTAATTTCTTGTCATGTCTCCAGGAGGAGAAGTGAAGGAGAATCTACCCAGTGGGACGAAAAGAAAAATATACCAGTAGGGACTTTAACTCTTCCCTACTCAAAATCAAATCTAAATCTAAAACTACAACATTTTACAGGTTATTTAAAATAACCGTGTATGGTTGATAGCCAGTCATTAGTGAGAAGTACCTTAAATATATGTAATTTGTGCTCCTTTCAGCATTTGCAGTCTTTATTTGTTGCCTATATATCAATGTGTATTCAATACATGCCATTAACTCTCCTTTTTATTAGATTTTGCCATCATGGACCATTCACATCATGGTAAGGACATCGAATAACCTGTTTGAGTAACCCCTGTTAAGTTGTGTGACTGTACTGATTATTTCACACTCCGCCTAAATTCCTTCTTGCCAATCTAATGTTTAACTTACCACTCCTTCCTACCATTATGTATATTTCTTCTTTAGCAAAAACCTTTTCTTTACTCACATGTTTTGTGCACTTTTATTAGATGGCCTTTAGCACTGCTCACAATGAGGGAACAAAACATATCACAATGTAAAATACCAAGTCAAATGCTGTCAGAAACTGACTGCCTTATTTCATTTAAAAAAGTCTAAAGGGGAATGATTAAAAATGATAGAAACCAGCACTTATATAAAATATTCTAAACAAATCACAAAATTATATTGTGTAACTATCCATTCAAATAATACTATAATCAGAAAAACTGTATTAATGCAAAGTGATCATCCAAACATATAGTGAATCAAGTGAAATTATCAGTGAAAAACAAAAAGTCGGTATTATTAAGTCCTACAATGTATCCACCTCCGTGCTCTACATTCTTCGGATGGGTAAAAGGCTTACAAGACAGCAATGACCCCTTATACATAAGTGAGTCATAAAATGCTTTTAATCAAGGATTCTATGTTGCACGACATCCAGGGTCTTGCAACTC
The DNA here is from genome assembly GCA_018402905.1 of Glandirana rugosa. Classification (NCBI taxonomy): domain Eukaryota; kingdom Metazoa; phylum Chordata; class Amphibia; order Anura; family Ranidae; genus Glandirana; species Glandirana rugosa. The sequence continues at coordinate 573,944 of BLSH010506231.1, read as the reverse complement.
CCACCAGGACCAGTGGCGGCTGGTGAAATTTTAGGATGGGGGGGGCAGACCCCGCCCTTCCTTTTTGACCTTTCCCACTTCTCATAAGCCCTACCCCTTATAGTTTCCACCCATTGTGTCAGGAGTATACAGCCCTGCATCACCGGATCAGGTATACAGCATCACAGATAGGGTATACAGCATCACCAGGTAGGGGCATACAGAGCCACTAGATAGGGTATACAGTCACCAGATAGCGGTATACAGTCACCAGATAGGGGTATACAGAGCCACTAGATAGGGTATACAGTCACCAGATAGGGGTATACAGAGCCACCAGATAGGAGTATACAGAGGCACCAGATAGGGGTATACAGAGCACCAGATAGGAGTATACAGAGCACCAGATAGGGGCATACAGACCAACAGATAGGAGTATTCAGTCACCAGATAGGAGTATACAGAGCACCAGATAGGGGTATACAGAGCACCAGATAGCAGTATACAGTCACCAGATAGGGGTATACAGAGCCACTAGATAGGGTATACAGTCACCAGATAGCGGTATACAGTCACCAGATAGGGGTATACAGAGCCCCTAGATAGGGTATACAGTCACCAGATAGGGGTATACAGAGCCACCAGATAGGAGTATACAGAGGCACCAGATAGGGGTATACAGAGTCACCAGATAGGAGTATACAGTCACCAGATAGGGTATACAGAGCCACCAGATAGGAGTATACAGAGCCACCAAATAGAAGTATACAGAGCCACCAGATAGGAGTATAGAGAGCCACCAGATAGGAGTATACAGTGCACATATAGGGGTATACAGAGCACCAGATAGGGGTATACAGAGCACCAGATAGGAGTATACAGAGCACCAGATAGGGGCATACAGAGCACCAGATAGGAGTATTCAGTCACCAGATAGGAGTATACAGAGCACCAGATAGGGGTATACAGAGCACCAGATAGCAGTATACAGACCCCAGATAGGGGTATACAGAGCACCAGATAGGAGTATACAGAGCACCAGACAGGGGTATACAGAGCCACCAGATAGGAGTATAAAGAGCACTGGATAGGGGTAAACAGAGCACCAGATAGCAGTATACAGAGCACCAGATAGGGGTATACAGTGCACCAGATAGCAGTATACAGAGCCCAGATAGGAGTATACAGAGCCCCAGATAGGGGTATACAGAGCCCCAGATAGGAGTATACAGAGCCCCAGATAGGAGTATACAGAGCCCCAGGTAGGTGTATACAGAGCCCCAGATAGAAGTATACAGAGCCCCAGATAGGAGTATACAGAGCCTCAGATAGGAGCACACTGTGGAGTACAGAAATAGGAGTACACTAATTCATTCGATATTGTCACACAGTTGGGTGAGATCGGGGCGCACTCTCTGCGCCCCTAGCCCACCATTTTTTGAAGTCTGTTAGAGCCTTGGGCTCTAGTCAGGTGGTTAAAAAATAACACTTTCTCCCGCCCCTGCCATAGGAATCCATGTGTCCGGCATCCTGAAAGGGGCCGGGCACATGGATAGGAAGGCAGTGGCAGGAATGTAGTATACAGAGCCACCAGATAGGAGTATACAGAGCCACCAGATAGGAGTATACAGTGCACCATATAGGGGTATACAGAGCACCAGATAGGGGTATACAGAGCACCAGATAGGAGTATACAGAGCACCAGATAGGGGTATACAGAGCACCAGATAGGAGTATACAGTCACCAGATAGGAGTATACAGAGCCACCAGGTAGGAGTATACAGAGCCCTAGATAGGAGTATACGGAGCCCCAGATAGGAGCATACAGAGAACCAGATAGGAGTATTCAGTCACCAGATAGGAGTATACAGAGCACCAGGTAGGTGTATACAGAGCACCAGATAGCAGTATACAGACCCCAGATAGGGGTATGCAGAGCACTAGATAGGGTTATACGGAGCACCAGATAGGAGTATACAGAGCACCAGACAGGAGTATACAGAGCCACCAGATAGGAGTATAAAGAGCACTGGATAGGAGTATACAGAGCCACCAGATAGGAGTATACAGCGCACCATATAGGGGTATACAGAGCACCAGATAGGGGTATACAGAGCACCAGATAGGAGTATACAGAGCACCAGATAGGGGTATACAGAGCACTAGATAGGGGTATACAGAGCCACCAGATAGGAGTATAAAGAGCACCAGATAGGGGTATACAGAGCACCAGATAGCAGTATACAGAGCCCAGATATGAGTATACAGAGCCCCAGATAGGGGTATACAGAGCACCAGATAGGAGTATACAGCGCCCCAGATAGCAGTATACAGAGCCCCAGATAGGATTTTTCAGAGCCCCAGGTAGGTGTATACAGAGCCCCAGATAGGAGTATACAGAGCCCTAGATTGCAGTATACAGAGCCCCAGATAGCAGTATACAGAGCCCCAGATAGCAGTATACAGAGCCCCAGATAGTAGTATACAGAGCCCCAGATAGGAGTATACAGAGCCCCAGATAGTGGTATACAGAGCCCCAGATAGGAGTACACAGAGTCCCAGATAGCAGTATACAGAGCCCCAGATAGGAGTATACAGAGCCCCAGATAGGAGTACACTGTGGAGTACAGAAATAGGAGTACACTAATTCATTCGCTATTGTCACACAATTGGGTGGGATCGGAGCGCACTCTCTGCGCCCCGAGCCCACCATTTTTTGAAGCCTGTTTTGAGCCTCTGGCTCTAGTCAGGTGGTTAAAAAATAACACTTCCTCCCGCCCCTGCCATAGCGATCCATGTGTCCGGCATCCTGAAAGGGGCCGGGCACATGGATAGGAAGGCAGTGGCAGGGATGGGGGGGGGGGGCGGTGCCCGTGCTCCCTTAATGCACAGGCTGCCCCTGACCAGGACTTTCACATAGGGCCTAGATAGATCCTGACATCAGGCTTGGATAGATTATGTCATCCTGACAATGACATCCTGAGGAAGGCAAACTCCAAAACATGTTGAGTGGAATTGAAGTCACAAGGACTCAAAAGTACCTATAAGTGTCTATATATTTTAAAGGAGATTTGATTGTTTTGTGATGATATTTTTATTAAAAGTTTTAAACTGATTCTACACACTATGGAGATGCCTTTGTTTTAAATGCTGGTCTTGAGGAGCTAAGGGGTACACTGTTTTCTTGCACTAATCCTGAACTGTGGATAAGCAGAGGGGTAATTGCACCAGGAGAGTGGAGTTGAGTGGTACATAGTGGCTTCCAGGTGGAGACAAGGAATGACCTGGATGTCCTGCTAGCTACCGTCATTGCACAAAAGTCTGGTGAGCCTTCCATTCACTTAGATCACCTTATGCTTTTATACCTAAAGAGGCAGTTATATGTTCATTGTTATGTGAGTATAATGCTGTATGATGTGCTACCTTGAATGCTAGAACATAGTACACTATAGTTGTGTTTTTATTTTGATGCCAGTCCTGAGTGGTTGAGGAGTGGGGTTATTTTGATCCTGTGTGTGTGATTTCAAGAAAGAGGAGAATAACCGAAAATATCTTATGGGCCTTCTACCTATCTGTAACATTGAAAGCTGAGAGATTGTTGTGGTTATTGCTTTGGGAGTAGATCAGTACATGTGATTAATGTAGGTTTTTTGATATATGCTACGCTATGGAATTGTTTCTGTTCTAATATTGATACTATGTTGAGGTACAGTGAAGGAAAGGAGTTGGAATATGTTTTCATTGATCTATCTAGGCCCTATATAAAAGTCCTGGTGGAAAGAGGAGACCCTGGAAGTCCAGCCACATAGAGTATAATTCTTGATTAAAATATATTTTTGACTCACTTATGTAGAAAGAGTCATTACTATCTGATAAGCCTTTTACCCACCCGAAGAATATAGAGCACAGACTTAATAACAATAATATTTTATTTTGCAGACAGTTTTTCACTGATATTTTCACTTCATTATATGTATGTTTGGATGATCACTTTGCACTGATATAGTTTTCTGGGATAGTATGGCTTGAATAGATATTTGTACTTCATAGTTTTGTGATTTGTTTTATAATATTTTATATATGCGCTGGTTAGGGATGGGCGAACGGTTTGGCCCGGGCGAACGTTCGGGCGAAACCTCCGTTGTTTAGAACATTATGGGGTGTTCGGCACGCCTTCAGAAACCCCGAACGCCCCATAATGCATAGTGCGCAGACTGTGCGCACAGCTTCTGCTTCGTGGGAGGGCTGCCGCCGTCTGCGCTCGGTTTGTTTTGACAGTTTATTATTATGCACATTTTTTCAGGGATTTTTCTGTATATTGCCGGGAGCTGGCAATACATTACAGCCGCGATAATAGATGACATTTTTCCTCTGGCACTGTTCTAAAAATCACAGAGGTGCGCCTTTTTACAGGCAGACTAAGGGACCCCCCCCAGGCACGATATTTAAAGGGATATTTCATTTTTATTCCTTCACTTTAAACATTATTAAAATCACTGCTCCTGAAAAAATGATTGATTCAAAGACTTTTTTTTGCATTGATACAGGACCCCTGTTGCTATACACTTTTTTATGGCAATAACTTGCATATAAGCCTTTGAGCACTTTTTATTTTTCATGTTCGGGTCCCATAGACTTTAACGGTGTTTGAATGTTCGCACAAATTTTTTGTCTGTTCACATGTTCTGGTGCGAACCGAACGGAGGGGGGGGAGTTCAGCCCATCCCTAGTGCTGGTTTATATTAAGTGGAATAACTCATAGCAATCAATATCGATCAATGCAATTTAATTTATTAAATCTTAAATAGTTTAGTTTTGATTGTCTCCTAAGAGTTTGATGCACTCTATACAATTGTTTTGCCGTATAAAGCCCAATAATGTAAATGACTAAATCTCCAATTGGTGTGAAATTCCATGATGATAATGGCAAACAGGGCACATAGAGAGCGTGAATATTGCTAATGGGGGCAGAGGTAGCAATCGAAAACATGGCAGATGTTCTAATCCCTCTCCACTCTATGTAAAATGAAAAAACTGTTTTGCCTTTAGTTATACATTAACCCTTTGGGAGTATCTCACCAAAACTTGCATTTTTGTTGCAGAGGATGCTAAAAATGTGACCTGTCTCTTAGTGTAGACTTCTGGCAAATTCAGTAAGCCAATCACACAAGCAGGAAATTACAGTTCTGGGGACGTTCTGTACACCAACTATGTACAGAAGGCCTCCAGTTGACATATTGCTTTGATGTTTACAGAACATTGCAGATTGAAAAAGGAAGGTATTTTTTTAATAATGCTAAATTACAATATGGCTTATATTACAATTGTAAATGCTATAGATTTTTTTTGTGGTTACCCTTCAAGCACAGGTAAATCTGCACTAGAATTACTTAGTTGACATTGTTACAGTGATATTATCACAGTGTTTGTTATTGTCTGCAAAATATGCATACATGTCCAGGAAATTATGTATTATTAGAGGTGTTTGCTCTCTGCAAAAAAACAAACAAACCATGTTCTGTTTCAGGACTGCCCCATGGTCATCCACCAGGTCACCCACACCCTGGACCACACCACCACCCTGGGCATGTTCTACCACCTCATGGAGGCCATCATCCCCCTCCACATGGACATCATGGCCATCAGGATCCTCACCACAAGCCTCCTGGCCACCATGGACCGGCCCCACATGGTCACCATGACCATCATGGAAAACATTAACCCTTTGTAATGTGCAGGTGGGTGTTTCCAAATATAAATGGGGGAAGGAAGGAAGGCTTTAGATTTAATACTATATCTAGCATTACTGCATTATATTTGATTGAGGCTTTTTAAACATGGATTCAAGTCTTAAACCATATCTGTAGCTAAAAAAATATTTTTTTTAGTTTTGGATGGAAGATTTAGCACCCCTGCCAAGTTGGCTTTGCTCTCTGTGTCCCCACTAGGAAGATTATTGTCATGAATCTGCAGTAACATTTCATGTTCTGTCTGTCTGCTTACCTCTCTGATTGTGGTCAGATTAGAGACTGTGCACCTCTCATCTGTGTGCTAAGTAATCTTCCCTCAGCAGGGCTCCACCCCAGTCTCTAATTAGAAACATTATATCAGACCATGCACTGCAAGCCAATGCTACCAACCAATATTGTGTGTTAGGCGTCCTGTGTGTGTGGTTCCTGCCGTGTGCTCTTTGTCTGATTCCGTTTATCGACCTTGGCTTGTTCTTTGACTATTACCTGTCTGCTTGATACCCCGACCTTGGCTTGCTCTTTGACCATTCCTGTCTGCTTGATACACCAACCTTGGCGTGCTCTCCTGTCTGTCCCGGTCTGCTTGTTGCCCTGACCCTTGGCTATCCTAATGACTATCCCTTGTTGTCCTGCACTGCTGCTTCCTCTCTATCCACCAATAGTCAGCCGTTAGCATGAGCTGAGAGACCCTGGGGGCCGCGACCTGGAGTCAGTTGCAGCAAAGTCCATCCTCACCATCAGAGGCTCTGGTGAAAACCTGCTGACTCTTAGACTCCACGCCCTGGGGAAACTTATGCTCTAGCTCCCTGTGTAAACTGTGTCAGTGGACCTGCTTTCCTGAACCCCCAGTGCTCCATTCGCAGATAAGGGTCCAAAACCTTATGGGTGCGCCTCTTACCCCAGTGGTGTACACCTATCACCTGGCATCAGGTGACCTGACAATTACCCTCTTCATTAGTTACTTGTGATCATTGAAACCAGGGCAGAATAATCAGGTAAATCCAAGATTTTACAGATCTCACCACAACAAAAAGTGAGGATAAAACTTTGAATGGGGACACCTGTTTTGGTGCCCACCAGTTGTAATGTTCTTGCCTGCTCCCATACAGCACATTTTTTTTTAGTTTTTGTTATAAAATTTTGCAAAAACAATTTTCTTCATAAATGTAGGCCAAAATGTATTCTGCTACATTTTTTTGGTCTGTGTAAAAGTTATAGTGCCTACAAACTATGGCATATATATTTAAAAATTGATCAGTCCTGATGTACTGACTGTCTATCTTAAGGCCCTAAAATGTCAGGACAGTACAAATACCCCCAAATGACACCTTTTTCGGAAGTAGATAGTCCAAGGCATTTAATAGGAGGCCTTATACATTTTTAAAGTGGTTGTCAAGATAAAAAAGACACCTGCAAGACAAAGACATAATGAGCTAGTATGCATTGCATACTAGCTCATTATGAAATATTTACCTTAGATCGACGCTGTTGCAGCGGTCCCCAAGCACTGCTGTGACCGGCGTCACGTTGAGTGTGTCTTCTTCTGGGATCGTGGGCTCCGGCCAATCACAGCGCAGACTCCAGCGCTGTGACTAGCCGTAGCCGCGCTGACGTCACTCCACAGGAGCCGTCATGTACGGCACACTTAGTGAACAAACGGCCCAATCGGGCTGTTTCTTCACTGCGCATGTGCCAATGATGTTGGCACATGCATCTATACTGTATAACTCCTAAACCATACAGGATCAGGAGATATGCAGGTCACCTACAGGTAAGCCTTATTATAGGCTTACCTGTAGGTTAAAGTGGTTGTCATGAGTTGACAACCACTTTAAAGATGTCATTTTTGTCACAGTTTTTTGGAAAATAAAGAAATCAACTAAAATAAAATTGAGCGGAGAGGGAATCAATTTGAACTTTTAGTGGACAGGGAAACACAGCGATTACCAAACTTGCGGGTGTGCACAAGCCTCTGATTCAAGGTCACGTACGGGAACATCAACTCGCATTGGTACTGCTCTCATCACGTCATTTATGTGCTATAGGCGGACAGGAAGCAGATATATTTTAATTGTCTTTTTTTATCAATTTACAAATGCAAAGTGATTGAACAGAAGAAAAATCCAAATCAAATTAATATTTAGTGTGACTACCCTTTGGCTTCAAACCAGAATCACTTCTTACACTTGCGCACTGTGTCCATTGCCCAAAGTCAGAGATTTTGTAGGATTCAGATGAATGAGTAACCAATTATATCAAACATGTACTAATGATCATCAGTTTCATATGTAGGTTGAAACACAGTCATTAGCTAAAACAGAAACAGCTGTCTAGGAGGTATAAAACTGGGCGAGGAACAGCCAAACTGTGCTACTAAGGTGAGGTTGTGGAAGACAGTTTCATGTCACAGGTCATACACAGCACAGCAACAAGACCAAAGGTAGTTATACTGTATCAGTAAGGTCTCTCCTAGGCAAAGATTTAAAAGCAGACTGTGGTTTCTAGATGGTTTGTTCAAACCCTTTTGAAGAAGCACAAAGAAACAGGCAACGTTGAGGACAGTGGACACAGTGGTCAGCCAAGGAAACTTATTGCAGCAAATGAAAGAAACATCATGTTTATTTTCGTTCGACATCAGAAGATATCCAGCAGTGCCATCAGCACAGAACTGGAGGAAATCAGTGGGACCCAGGTACACCCATCTACTGTCCGGAGAAGTCTAGCCAGAAGCAGTGGTGGCTGGTTTGTGAGGGGCGCTAGGGCGCCCCCTCCCCGCTGGCTAGAGAAGAAGAAGAAAAAAAAAGTCAGCCCGTCCCCCTGCAGGTGGCGCCGGTGCATTGACTTTCTTCTTTTTTTTTCGGCTCCTTGGCTGTCACATGACAGCCAAGTAGTGAGCCTATTGGTCGGCCATTAAAAGCTATGAGTGTGCTCTGAACAGGCGCACACTCATAGCTTGATTGGCTGCCCTGAGCCTCCGCTCACTGTGATTGGATGCGGGGCCGGGTCATTGTGGCAGCGGACGTGACTTCCGCTCCCACAGAGACCATGACCGCCGGGGACAGACTAGAGGGGACAGCCGCTCTCCGTGTGCCGAACTCTGCAGATTCCAGCGTGCTCTCGCATGCCGAATCTCTGCAACAATCCTGCCTGCTGGATGGGGTAAGTGCGGGGGGGGGGAGATCTCTGCAATGTACACACCTGTGTCCCTAGCTGCAAACTGCCCCACCTGTGTCCCTGGCTGCAAACTGCCCCACCTGTGTCACTGGCTGCAAACTGCCCCCACCTATGTCACTGGCTGCAAACTGCCCCCACCTGTGTCATTGGCTGCAAACTGCCCCACCTGTGTCACTGGCTGCAAACTGCCCCCACCTGTGTCACTGACTGCAAACTGCCCCCACCTGTGTCACTGCCTGCATAGCTGCCCCACCTGTGTCACTGGCTGCAAACTGCCCCCACCTGTGTCACTGGCTACATAACTGCCCGACCTGTGTCACTGGCTGCAAACTGCCCCACCTGTGTCACTGGCTGCAAACTGCCCCACCTGTGTCACTGGTTGCATAACTGCCCCCACCTGTGTTACTGGCTTGTGTCCACCCCGTCAATACGTCGGTCACTGTGTCCACCCCTTCAATACGTCGGTCATTGTGTCCACCCCCGTCAATACGTCGGTCA
>BLSH010506231.1:534707-551868 GCA_018402905.1 Glandirana rugosa | reverse complement strand
TGGGCCATGCTGTTGTAAATCACTTAAAAAATTGTAATAAAATTCCCCAGTCAAACAGGTGGCCAAAAATTGGGCCTTGTGTGTTGGCGGTGCTACAACACTGTAACCTCTTGCAGTTACTCTTGTTGGACGGAGGAACTGGGCCTGAAGTTGTAAATTATTAAAAAAATTGTTATGGCATGCCCCTGTAAATCAGGTACAGAAAAATTGGGCTTTGGGTGTTGGTGGTGCCCTAAATACAACATATAGTTCTAGATTATGGACAGGAGGAATAGGAGCAGTGGCAGTCTTCAAGGGATCCCAGATCCCTAGCAAATTTAATCAGCTGCATCAACATCAGGGGCTTAATAGCTGCTGATCCAGAACTAATTAATTTTCATAAATGTGAGCCTATTAACCGAGTCTGTGGACAGGCGCGCTCTTTGATCAGTTACGAACCCTCCAGCAGCACTAAATGTCCATTCAGAAAGCACGCTGGATGCAGGACAGGCCAGTAGCTCAATTGCATATTGAGCAAGTTCCGGCCAGTGGTCCATCCTCAAGACCCAGTAACTAAGTGGACGCTCAGTTGGAAAGGTCTCCAAGTCTGCTCTTGCCCCAATGTATTACTGCACCACATAACGCAGACGCTGACGATGGTTGCTTGAACCTATCAGGCCTGAGTGCTGGGGACTGAAACATTTTTTAAAGGCATTGCTCAGCCGGCCACCTTCTCCACCACTCTGCCTCTGAACGACCGAAGCATCAGAAACACGTTGTCCAGGGCCAGCAGCAGGACATGGTAAACTCCTAGGGTCTGGAAAGGCATTGCACAAACTTTTCTCCAAGGTATCCTGAAGACGTTTCATCCTCTGCACCCTCTGCGCAGGCAGGATGAGTTCTGCAACTTTACCCTTGTAACGTGGATCAAGAAGGGTTGCCAGCCAGTAATGATCCCTCTCCTTGATACCACGAATCCTAGGGTTTTGTCACAGGCTTTTCAGAATCAGAAAGCCCATGCAGCGTAAATTTGAGGAGGCCTCTGGGTCACTGAGGATGACATTATCAGGAACTACCTCCTCCCAGTCACATACAACTCCTTGGGTTTCTGGGGCCTGAAAACCATGATCCCTTGAAGACTGCTGCTTATTATACTCCACATCCATGCTGACACAATCCTCCTCCTCCTCCCGTGTGTTTGGCGGCTCTGCAGGAATGAGAGGAAAGGAAGTCCTCCTCTTCCTCCCTCTGTTCTGCCTCAAGTGCCCTGTCCATGATTCCATGAAGCGTGTGCTCCAGAAGGAATATTAGTGGGACAGTGTAGGAGATGCATGCATTGTCGCTGCTCACCATCCTTGTGGCCTCCTCAAATGGTGACAGGACAGTGCATGCATCCTTGATCATTAGCCACTGACATGGCGAAAAAAAGCCAAGATCCTCAGAGCCTGTCCTGGTGCCATGCTCACAGAGGTACTCATTATTGGCCATCTGCTATGTGTGCAGCTGCTGCAGCATTGCCGATGTTGAGTTCCACCTGGTGGGCATGTCACAAATGAGACGGTTGTTGGGCAGGTTGAATTCCCGCTGGATGTCAGCCAGCCGGGCACTGGCATTGTATGAACGCCAGAAATGACCACAGACTTTTCTGGCCTGCCTCAAGATATCTGGTAAGCATGGGTACCTGGCCAAGAAATGCTGCACCACCAAATTCAAGACGTGTGCCTGATCATGCCTGCTGGACCATGAGTCAGCTGTAATATGAACCCTGCTGCTGACCACACCATTCAATGAGGCCAAAACATTGCCTTCCACATGGCGGTAGAGAGCTGGAATGGCCTTACATGAAAAGAAATCTCTTTTTGGAACATGCCACTATGAGACAGCACATTCCACAAATTCACGAAAGGGGGCAGAGTCTACCAGCTGAAAAGGCAGCAGTTGGAGTGCTAGCAATTTGGCCAAGCTAGCATTAAGATGCTGAGCATGTGGATGGCTGGGATAGTATTTCTTTTTACGGTTCAGCAACTGGGGTAGGGATATTTGCCTGCTGAATTCACCTGGTGGTGTACTGCTAGCAGATTGATGGCTGCAAGTACTAGTTGTGGCACGCATTGCTACACCTTCATTCCTCTCAGTGCAGGTTTTTGAGAGGACTGCAGGTATAGTAAGGGTTGAGATGCTAAATGAGGAGCAAGGAGGAGTCTGCCCTTCAGGTACTCTTGCCAACAGACTACATGGCTGGTCGTCATATGTCTTTTCAAGACAGTAGTGCCCAAGTGACTGGAGTCCTGGCCGCGCTTAACCCGCTTCAGACATAGATTGCAAATGGCAATGGTGCGATCTACTGAACATGTGCTGAAAAATGCCCACACCAAGCAAATTTTGGAAGTTGGCGGGGAGGCAGCAGCATCCTGGCACCTGTGGAGCTCTGTGGGCTGATGCAATTGGGTGACTGCCCTTAAGCTGGACCCTGGAGGACATTCTGCCTTGTTGGAGTTAGGCCTCCGCCTCCTCATCACTTTCCTCCTCTCTTCTTTCAGACACCCAAGTACAATCAGTGTCCTCATCATCCCCTCCGTCCTCGTCACTGGAGCAAACTTGGCAGTATGCTGCAGCTGGGGGAACATGACTGCTAGTTTCCTGTCTTTTTGCGGCACCCCCTGTCTCTAAGCTCACGTTACTCCCTTCCTCAACCTGGGAACCAACATTGGAGCCTTCAAACTGCTGCGCATCCTCCATGAGCATGTAACCGACACTATGATCGAGCAACTCAGGTGACTCCTCCGTGCATGATGGTGGGGCTACAGAAGGAGTAACGGTGGACAAGGATCCAGTGGAATAGGCTACTTTGCCAGATGCATTGTAAGGCACACTTGTACGAGCCTGGGTGACAGAGGATGAGGAGAATGAGGACGGCTTTGTTATCCACTCCACCAACTCTTCTGCATGTTGTGGCTCAATAGCACGTCCAACAGCAGAAAAAAAGGACAAGCATGACCCGCCTGCAGAGGATGCACCACGCCGCCACCTTTCACTGAAGACACATAGGCTGCTTGCCCTCCTTTAATTGCCTGGGAGTGTCTGCCTATCCTTTGTGGTCTTCCTGACATGATTTTTTATTTTTTAGCACCGCACTACACTGTACTACATACCTTACACCCCCGAATGCACCGATATATAGTTTACTCTCAATATTCTGTATGTATATCTGTATACACTAGACTGCATATATTTAAAGACAACACGTCAAGTAGTGTGCTATATACCGTACACACCAAAATGCACTGATATATAGTGGACACGCAATACGCTGCGTGTATATATGTATACATTAGACTGTATATATTTGAAGACAACACGCCAAGTAGTGTGCTATATACCGTACACCCCCAAATGCACAGATATATAGTGCACACTCAATACACTGTGTGTGTGTGTATATATATATATATATATATATATATATATATATATATACCAGGCTGTATATATGTTAATACACCACGTCAAGTGGGCTATATACCTTAGGTACAGATATATAGTGCACGCCTTAATACGCTGTGTGTATATATATATATATACCAGGCTGTATATATTTTAATACACCACATCAAGTGGACTATATACCTTAGGTACAGATATATAGTGCACACTCAATACGCTGTGTGTATATATATATATATATATATATATATATATATACCAGGCTGTATATATTTTAATACACCACGTCAAGTGGACTATATACCGTATGTACAGTGTACACTGATATATAGTACACTGTGCGTATATATATATATATATATTTTTTTTTTTTTTCGCTACACTAACCTGTCTGCACTAGCTGACAGATACATTTTAGATGTCTAACTATCTATCTAGTTAGCTATCTATTTTTTATTGTTTTTTTTTTTTTGTCTTTTTTAACAATTTTTTTCAAGCTAGCTATCTAAACTGCCTGTATACAGGAACCTACGCTCTCTCTCTAACAAGCAACGCCGACGCACTACATAGAGCCGCTGTACATAGTGTGGGGCGTGGATTGAGACTGCTTTGCAGTGATTGGCTAAAGTCATCCTGTCTTTAGCCAATCAAAGCTCTCATAGCAGGCCTTATGCATGCTTTGGCCAATCAGCGGGCGGCATTCCGCCGCCATATTAAAACATTATGGGGCGCGCAAAGTTGCCGCGAATGCCCCATAATGTTCGGCTTTCACTGAACAAATGAACAGCCGAACACGAAGCGCATCCCTACTGGTCATTAAATGCAGGTGGAGAGGGGTTTGAGTGGACCAGAAAGACCAGGCCAGAACCAGCTCTGCTATGGTGGCCGGCAAAACCCGGGTCGGACTCTCATCAGTCTCCTCAAAATGATCGCATGCGAGGTGACAAGTATTGCACATCCATTGCGGCACCTCGCATAATGTCACAATGGGTATGCCAGCATGACAATGACCTAAAACACATGGCCAAGGCAACAAAGGAGTGGCTCAAGAAGAAGCACATTAAGGTCCTGCAGTGGCCTAGCCTGTCTCTAGACATTAATCCCATAGAAAATATGTGGAGGAAGCTGAAGGTTCGAGTTACCAAACGTCAGCCTTGAAACCTTAATGACTTGGAGAGGATCTGCAATCAGGAGTGGGACAAAATCCCTCCTGAGATGTGTGCAAACCTGGTCTCCAACTACAAGAAATATCTGACCTTTGTGATTGCCAAAATGGGTTTTGCCACCAAGTACTAAGTCATATTTTGTGAAGGGGTCAAATACTTACTTCACTCATTAAAATGAAAAACAATTTATAACTTTTTTTAAATGCATTTTTCTGGATTGTTTGATGTTTTTATTCTGTCTCTAACTGTTAAAATAAATCTACCATTAAAATTATAGATGGGTAATTTCTTTCTGTCAGTGGGCAAATGTACAAAATCAGCAGGGGATCAAATACTTTTCCCTCACTGTATGCTAAGTATTGTATAAGTGTCTCTCTATTACATACGTATGACCTGTCAAAAATGTCACCGCGCTTTTTCTGATGAATCCTTCATCTTCCTTTCTTCTGAGAAGGTCAGCACTATCTTTGTTAGGGGATCATCCAGGGTCTATTCTACCACCTGAACGAAAATGATATGTTTCAGCATCATAGATGACACCATAACATATATCCTGTTGCTTGCAACATGATGCCTTTATGTTCTTGACTATGTGTATACATTGAGCTTTACACACCTCACCCCTGCTGCCTCCCATCCTATGACTTGCCAGAGGAACTACACTGCATCTGAGCACCACAAACCAAAAATGCTATTAAAATTATTTTTAAAATAATTGGAGCAAACACACCCATCCATCCATGTCTTCATGCTTTATTTTGCTGAGAAATCACTTGGAAAAACACCCCCTAGAATTTCTGGGCATGGCCATCTTGAGTAGGGGCAAATGATTCATGTAAGTAGCATTTTCTTGCTGGAACCCATCTGCCCTTTGTTTAGGGATACAGGCAGAAGGGTGTGCTTAGCTGAGAAAGTCACTCCCGAATCTCCTGGGATGTATGACATCATTTACCCAGGCCTGGAAACCAGGAAGTAACTGAAGAAATGTAAAAAAAAAAAGTTTATAACAAGTAAATATGATGTACTTTCTTTATTTACTAATGCTAGCATAAGGATTAAAAATAGGCATTGTTGATTGAGAGAGTGAAGTTCCGCTTTTACAGAATAAAGACTAGGAAAGAGGAGACTGATTTAAAAATTCCTCCTGCCTGCAGCAGACAGGCCTATGCACAGTCTCTTGATTGAAATTTAGGGATTTTAATGGCAAAATGTGCATGCGGACTCCGCGCCAACTCCAGAGTATGCTGGGAAAGTGTTAGAACATATTTTTTTCATTTCAGCCCCATTTGAGGAGCTTTTTCCATGCTTCCTATTCTAACACCCATCACCTGTCTGTCGACATCTTGTCGATCAGTTTTTTCTATCCTTGTTGTTGAGATTTGTTGAGGAAATGTTCATCATTATTTTGAATATTAACATAGTTTTGACGATCACAACAATTGCATATAGAATAAATAATATATATATATATATATAAATATGCATTACAGGCGGTCCCCGGGTTACAAACAGGATGGGGTCTGTAGGTTTGTTCTTAAAGCGGAGTTCCACCCTAAAGTGGAACTCCCGCTGGTTGGATTCCTCCCCCCCTCAGGTGTCACATTTGGCACCTTTCGGGGGGGAGGGGGAAGAGGACACCTGTCTTTAGACAGGTGTCCTTTTCCACACTTCCGGGAGTTCTGGCCGGCGGACGCGGCAGATGACGTCAGAAGCCGGCTCCCTCCTCCCTGCTCGCTCTGCTACTGGCCGCCTGGCCAGTAGCAGAGCGTGGCAGAGCTCGCGCATGCGCGGTAAGGTGCCCGGCGTGAAGCTGTACTGCTTACACGTCCGGGTTCCCTTACCCGCGATGGAAGCGGCTGCACCCGTCCCCCGATCCGAAGATCGGCGGCGGGTGCCGACATCGCTGGAGTCCAGGACAGGTAAGTGTCCTAATATTAAAAGTCAGCAGCTACTGTATGTGTAGCTGCTGACTTTTAATTTTTTTTTTTAGCCCGGACCTCCGCTTTAAGTTGAATTTGTTTGTAAGTGAGAACAGGTACATTTTATAAGTGTAGCTTCAGCCAAAATAACTATTTTTAAGCTTTTTGGATAGCATAGGGAAGGGGTAACACCCCTGTAATGTTTGTCTGTTCAGATTATTTCACCTCACTTCCTGTCCCAATGAGAATTGGATTTTGAAAATTTTGAGTTGTTGTGGAAACAAGGATTGGTGATAAAACATCAGTAGAGACACCTTTTTCCCATGATAACTCTTACAGGAGTGAATTTCCCTTCTTAGGGAGAGATTTCCTCTCACTTCCTGTTGTCTCCCTCCGTTTGTAAGTAGGAGTCGTTTGTAAGTCAGATGTTTGTAACTAGGGGACCGCCTGTATATATATTTTTCCTTTTTAATTAATCCATTAATATTTCTTATTATTTATGACCAGCCTTTCTGTTTTCTATTACAGCGTGATCATGCTAGCAAGTTGATGAAGACGCCTTCATTTATGATTTCACTTACCTATAGAAATATAATAATAAAGTCTATCAAAAACAATTTTTAACATGTAATGGCTTTTTACATTTCACCAGTGCTGATATTGTGCTACAAAAATGTGCATCTCCAGTTCTTCCACAAAACAATAAGGAGTGGGTCAGTCTACTGACAACTTAAGTGTTTTTTAATTATTCTGTCTTATGAACAATGCACAGGGAAGTGTCAACATACCAATATAGGTTAAAAAGCATGCATCCATCTAGTCTAATATTTAAATAACTTACCGTACATGCTTTGAAGACCTAGCTGATCAAGAGGAAGACAACTCTTTTTTTAAGAATTCTTTTGGATTTGCTCAACACAGTTCTTACATTTGGAGAATAAAGCTTACCATGAATGGATCCGTTTTGATTAGCCAGAAAGCTGAATAAAAACACTTAATAGATTCCCCCATTAATGCAATCAAGGGGGATGGAAGAGTCCTCTCTGCTGTGTTATTGTATTCTGACAGTGAGGACTCATCTGTTGTCAGATTACATTGATCAACACTGCAGGCAATTGGCTACAGCGCAGATCAAAGAATAATTTTCCAACAAGGCAGTTTGAAAGAAGTCACTCATTTGATTATCTTCTCCAGAACGGGAATGGCCATAGTGGAGCAAAATGTGTCCAAATCTGCATGGACTAGAGGGATTTAAATCCATCTATTGACCAGCTTACAGCATACCAGGGGCTACAGACACTGATATCTGCAAGCATAGTTGCTTTTTGGGGCAGTGCCTTGCTTTCTTTTAGAAATAAGTGCTCTAATAAAGGAAAAAACAACCAGATGTTTTCCCCTTTCAGCCTCTCCTTTCCTCCTTCAGCTACAGAGTGTAAAATGGAGCCACTAGAGGAGAGGAGAGCAGAAAGGGACCAGCCACAGTGTTAGCAGGTAGAGATCTGATTGCTTTTCTCTTTATTGCAGCAACCAATTTTTAAGGTAAGCAGGGGACATAACTAGAGTTGAGCGGACACCTGGATGTTCGGGTTCGGCCAAACTTTGCGAAAAAGTTCGAGTTCGGCCCCGAACTTGACCCCGAACCCCATTGAAGTCAATGGTGACCCGAACTTTTCAGCACTAAAATGGCTCTAAAAAAGTAATGGAAAGGGCTAGAGGGCTGCAAAAGGAAGCAAAATGGGGACTAAGAGCAGGACAAGTGCCATGCAAACAAATGTGGATAGGGAAATAACTTAAAATCACATAAAAAAATTAAAAATGGAGGAGGAGGTGGATGTGGAGTAGGAGGTTGAGGAGGCAGTGACCTTGGCGGTGTAGGTGGAAGTGGTGGTGGAGGAGGTAGCCAACCAGCAATGTAGACGCACTTTTTAATTTAATTTTTTTTTCAAATGCACTGATTACTGTGTAAATGCCATTGGCAGTGAAGGGGTTAACCCGGGGGGGCACTCTAAGGGTTAACTGTGTTGCCTGGGCGTGTTCTAACTGTGTTAGTGTTTGACTGGCAGAGGAAGGGGCGTGATCACGGCTTCCAAGGAAACAGCGGTGCGGGCAATGAGAGATGATGTACAGCTGCTCCATGGCACGAGCCTGCTATAGGGGTTCCACGGCCCGGTGTTGGGCAGCGGCCCATAGGTTGGAGACCCCTGCTTTAAGCAACCCTCAAGGTGGCAGTGCTACATTATTTTTTAAAAAGGTGATCTTAGCCTTTAATACACACACATATCTTCCATCTCCTTCCTTTGTCAATGTTTCCTATGTATAAAATAGCAGAAGCCGTTAATGAAGTCACCAGAACTTTTTTACTGTCTTTACTAAAATGGGTACAAAAACTGTATCAGAAACAAAAAAAGATGTTGAAAGATACACTGTAAAAATCTGACTTAAAGAGGAACTGCAGTCTGCTCACATAATTTGCAATAAAAACATCTTTGCTGTTCTGAAGTTTCCCTCCAACCACTTTGGTTATTATTTTATATATACTGTGATTCTGTACTTGCCAAATATGCTGCAGAAATCTCCCTCCACTAAGATCCCATACACAATATTTGATTTTCTGCAGATTTTTTCCTTCAGAGTTACCAAAGCCATGTAGTGTAAGGGCCTGTCTGATTGCATACAAATTGAAACTCTTAAGCTTTGACCTCATATTATATAGTTTTGGTAAATCTGAAGACAAAAATCTACAGAAAATCTAATAGTGTGTATGGGGTCTAAGTCTGGTTGTAGCCATTTTAACTGTGGGCAGCTGAAGTTGCTGCCTGTCCACTTCCTGCATTTACACAGATACACAGAGGCACACCTCCAGCTCTGCAGCCCTGCAGCTCATATTGGCCCTCTTATGACTCACCTCCCCGCTTCCTGGCACCCTCTCAGGAGAGAGAGAGAGAGAGAGAGAGAGAGAGAGAGAGAGAGAGAGAGAGAGCTATGCATGATATCATAAGCCTAGGTTAATGACCAAACAAGAAAGAGTAAGTTGTTTGTATAAGGTATTTACTGGCAGGAAAAAAAACCTGAAAATTGTTTCATACTTACCGTCATTTTCCTTTCCTGGTACCTATCCATGGCAGCATACCTGTAATAGAGCTCCGTCTCAACTCCTCCCCCAGGACCAGTGAATAGTATAAATGAAAGACATAGCCCTTCCCCCAACATTCTCCATGATATAGAATACCTAGGGTGGGGCGTATGCTGCCATGGCTAGGCACCAGGAAAGGAAAATTAAGGTAAGTATGAAACAATTTTCCGTTTTCCTGGTGCCTCCATGGCAGCATACCTGTGATAAATAACTAGCATACATGGGTGGGAAAAATGCATGAAAATAGAAATGTATTTAGAGACTGTCATAGCGGCCTGCATTGCCCTTCTTCCAAACTCTGCTGGAGTAAGAGGGATGTGATAATGCCTGAGGAACGTGTGCCAGGAAGACCAGGTTGCAGCCCTACAAACTGTTTCCAAAGACACGTTTGCCCTTACTGCCAGGAGGCTGATACTGCCCTTTTTGAGTGAGCATTCAGATGAGAAGGTGGTTCCATACTTCTTATGCTGTAAGCCTTCTGTATTATCTTTACTATCCAGGAAGCCAGGGTTTGGCTGGAGGCCTCCTTGCCTCTGTTCCTTCCCCATGGAATAATAAGAAGTCTTTCCGAGTTTCTAA
This sequence comes from Glandirana rugosa, assembly GCA_018402905.1. Classification (NCBI taxonomy): domain Eukaryota; kingdom Metazoa; phylum Chordata; class Amphibia; order Anura; family Ranidae; genus Glandirana; species Glandirana rugosa. Next base: position 541,648 of record BLSH010506231.1, on the reverse strand, counting down.
AGCTTTGGGTTGCATCCAGATATCCTCTCAGGACCCTGGCAACATCTAATTCACGGCAGAATTCTAGGTCTGAGTCTGAAAACACCAGTAAAGACCATGGCTCCATTAAGTAGGCAGGTGTAGCAACTTTTGGTGTAAAACCCCTGATAGGGCGAAGTTCCACTCTGTCTGGGAAAAAGGAGATGTGTTAGTCTCCTATTCCTAGAGCGTGTAGTTCTGAGATCCTTCTGCTGGAAGTAATAGCCAGCAAAAAAGTCGCTTTTAGGGTTAGGTTCCAAATTAAGGACTCTTCAGTAGCTGCAAAAGGATGGCTGGATAAAACTTCTAGCACCAGCGGGAGATCCCATTTTGGATAGCAGCGCCTGCGAGGCAGTCTTATCTTCAGGACCCCCCTAAGAGATCTTATCACTAGAGGTTCTTCCGCCCACTTCTTATTGGTTGCTGCAGAGATTGCTGATACCTGAACCTTCAATGTCGCTAGGCCAAGGCCCAGATCGAGACCTGTCTGTAGGAAGCCCAGTATTTCTGAAGTAGATGGGTTTACTGGGTTGAAGCCGTTTTTAGTGGCATAGGCAGAGAATTTTTCCCAGATCCTTGCGTATATCAAGTTCGTAGGTTTTCTGGCACTGAGAAGGGTAGAAATGACATTCAGAGAGCAGCCTAATGATTGAAACCTCCTCCTCTCAATCGCCATAGCTGAAGATCCAGCTTCTGCAGGTTTGGATGTGATTTCTCCCCTTGCGTTAGTGGATGCGGAAATGCTGGAATTCTGATGGGAGGTCCTATGCTGAGATGCATGGCTAGGGGGAACCAAGGTCTCTTTGGCCAGTATGGTAGAACTGCCAGAATTTGTACTGGCTCCCTCAGGAGTCTGAGCAGAAACTTTGAGATTAGCGGGCAGGGAGGAAAGGCGTATGCCAGCGCAAAGTTCCATGGACAAGAAAGGGTGTCCACTTCCTCCGCCTGCGGGTGAGGAAGGAGAGAGACGAACCTCCCGAGCTTCGAATTCCCCCAGGTTGCAAAGAGATCCACTTGAGGGGGATCCCAGAGGTTCATGATTTGGTGAAATACATGAGGGTACAGAGACAACTCGTTGTTGGTGAACCTCCTTGATAGGCTGTCTGCTTCCTTGTTCAATCTCCCCAGGAGATACATGGCTTTGAGGTCTAGGAGATTCTTCTCTGCCCAGATTATTATTGGTTCCACCTCCCTCAAGACTGTCCTGCTGCGGGTGCCTCCCTGTCTCTGCAGATAGGCGACCGCCATGGTATTGTCTAGGCGTAGAAGTACTCTATTCCCCTTGATGTGTACTGTCAAAGAAATTAAGGCTAGGAAGGCCGCTCTCATTTCCAGTATATTGGACACTACCCCCTAGGGGTGAAAGGACCATCTTCCCTGTATCCTGATATCTTGGCAATGAGCACCCCATCCGTGCTCGCTTGCATCTGACGTAATTGTGATCCAGGAGAACCCAATCTATGTTATCTTGAGAGGTTCTGCAGACTGGTCCACCAGTGGAGACCCCTGCGCATACTTGCTAACAACAAGATTCTCTGGGAGAGATAATGCCTCTTCCACTGTGTCAGGAATCCCACTTGGAAGTGTCTCAGGTGCCAATGTGACCAAGGGACCAGTGGTATGCATGAAGACATCCGGCCTATCAGGCTCAGGCACTGTGAGGCAGTCAAGTGTGATTTCTCCATGACCTTGATCCTTCTCTGGCTGATTTCCTCTGCCTTCTGCCGGGGCACTTATACTGTGATACCTGCTATCGAACAGTGCTCCCAGGTAAACCATTTGTTGCAATGGTGACAACTGGCTCTTCTCCTTGTTTATGAGCCAGCCTAGATCCGCTAGGGAACTCAACAAGATATCCCTGTGGGCCATGAGTTGGTTTGGATTGCTCGCCAATAAGAGTATGTCGCCCAGGTAGTGGTAAATCCTGAGACCTTTCACCCTCAGAGGAGCCAAAGCTGAAATTAGAACCTTTGTGAACACTCGAGGGGAAGTACACAGGCCAAAAGGAAGTGCCTGAAACTGCAGGTGAACATGACCTACTCGAATCTTAAATATCTCTGGAACGAAGGCAGAATAGGGATGTGCAGGTAGGCGTCCTTCAAATCTACTGATATCACCCAATCTCCTGGCTGTACTGCCTGGATTATCATCTGAAGAGATTCCATCTTGAATCTCTCAAGATAGATTTATCTGTTGAGCTTCTTCAGGTAATTACTGGTCTCCAGCCGCCTGTTTTTTACTGCACTAGGAAGAGCGTTGAATAGAACCCTGAAAAGCGCTCCGATGAGGGGACCGGTACTACTGCTCTTTGCACCTGGAGGGATGATACAAACTGGCTTAGAACCAGAGCTTTCTGTCCGGATGCTGGAGTTTTTGTCTTTCTTTAATTCAAAAAAGTGAATTTTTTCCAAAACAATCGCGCTTGTAAGACCGCTGTACAAATACGGTGGGACAAAGTATTGCTACGACCGCCATTTTATTCTCTAGGGGGTTAGAAAAAAAAAATATATATATATACAGGGTGGGCCATTTATATGGATACACCTTAATAAAATGGGAATGGTTGGTGATATTAACTTCCTGTTTGTGGCACATTAGTATATGTGAGGGGGGAAACTTTTCAAGATGGGTGGTGACCATGGCGGCCATTTTGAAGTTGGATATTTTGAATCCAACTTTTGTTTTTTCAATAGGCAGAGGGTCATGTGACACATCAAACTTATTGGGAATTTCACAAGAAAAACAATGGTGTGCTTGGTTTTAACGTAACTTTATTCTTTCATTAGTTATTTATACGTTTCTGACCACTTATAAAATGTGTTCAATGTGCTGCCCATTGTGTTGGATTGTCAATGCAACCCTCTTCTCCCACTCTTCACACACTGATAGCAACACCGCAGGAGAAATGCTAGCACAGCCTTTCAGTATCCATAGTTTCAGGTGTGTACGAGGCTTAAATAATAAGTAATATTTAAAAGGATCAAAAGTGCATAAATCAATTATAATCTTAATTGAATCATCCCTAGTTATAGCAAAATAGAACATGATTTGAAATAATTTTATTTGTCGTCTTCTGGATCTTCCTCAGGATCCAATTAATGTGTTTTTTTTATCATAACTATGTAACTCAGGGGCGCCAAACTCAATTTCATAGTTTGCCACATCAGCATTATTGCTGCCCTCACAGCATTACATCAGCATTATTACTGTATTTTTAAGGCTAAATGTCGAGAGCACGTGATACTGATTTATGAACATCAGATTCACGGCAGAAAATTCCGGCATAAAAAATGCGCAAAAAATTCTTCTATTTTTTTTGGGATGTGTGTATATTTGCATGTATATGTGCATACACATTTAAAATACCGTCCAGCAATGCAGATTTTTGTTTTTTTGTTTACTAATCAATATGCAGTGCAAGTATACACACCTGTACAGGCCCATTAAAAACAATGGGCTGGATTTAGCTCACCTGAATGCCTAAATACCTAGAATTGTGTCTACCATTCTGCCACGGGAGACCAGCACCTTCTTAATTTCTGCACCACAGGTGGCTGTCACAAGACCGCAGGGACCCCTTTCACCACACAACTTGTTGCTATCACCACCAGCACTACCGTTGATCCTGCCCCATTCCACTTTATACTGAACGGCATCCTATTGCCCATCATCTCACTGTTTGAAGAACTGGTAGTTAGCCGCAAGTGCACCAATGCTTATTAAATAAGGGTCCCAATGCTAGCTGGTAGAAGAACACTTTTAAGGACTTCATCTTGATTAATTTCTCTATTCTCCTTAGTCACCTGTTGACTATTGATTTGGATAGTGGATTCTGAGTTGGCCTGGACCTAGCACAACCACCTGTTAGCGTATGCTGGCAATGTAGGTACCCAACTTGATACAATAACAAGCCACCCTCTGTGGCACTCTAGGTGGCAGTGCTACTGTGTAAGCTGATTTGGGTGAAATGTGTAATTTATTAACTAGTAACTAGCCTGGTGCCTGATTTTAAACACTGCTATTATTGTGTTGCAGCGTTTATTACTGTGATTGCCTGTTTTCCCCATTCAATATTGTGTGTCCGAGGGGTTGAGGTTTTGGGAAGCCTGAGTCCAAGAACAGAGGACCCAACTCAACCAGCGGCTCCTTCTGGGGCAGAGCTTCACATGTGATCATGGTTATGTGTCTTGAAGGTTTTCTAAAGCAAGAGTAGCTCGGCATATGAAGACGCAAATGCCAACTAATAGAATCATGATCTCAAACTACTGTTTTGCTTGGCATAGGGCCCATTTTGCACTGAAGACTAAAGAATGGGTGTAGTAGCCATTCCAGTTTTAAGGAATGTTGTTCAATGACTTTACCCCTTGTGAACTTCATGTGGCCTACCTGTACCATTGCTTAGCTCATTCCATACCATTAACATACCATCACTTACAGAACATCCTAAATATAGCAGGTTATGCACCTTTATGAATAGAGACATAATAACATAATAACTTGGAAAAAATAGATTTGTGAATTACACCTTATGTGTGTGGGGATGGCTATAGTTCTATAATAACAAGCCCTATCCAGTGGCAGCCCATCCATAGAGAGCGCATGGGTAATGCCCCTCCTATCCATGTGTCTGTCCCCCTGATCTACACATATCAGGGCGCTGGACTATGGATTCCAATGGGGGGGTGAGTGTTTTGTAAGCATGTGATTAGAGCCAGAGGCTCTAATAGGCTTCAAAAAAGGGTGGGCTTTGCACCCCGATCCCACCCAGTTGTGTACCGATAGCGAATTAATTGTTGCTATTTTCACACTAAAGTTCCTCCCCGCCAATCAGGAGGCAGGTTGTGAGACCTCTTTCCCGATTGGCAAAAGCGCCAGGCAATCCTATTGGATGCCTATCGCTTTGGTGGAAGAGGAGAAGGGAAGGAAGCTTGAGGAGCGGACACCGAAGCCGCCACTGCCCGCCCTCCCAGAGAAGAGGAGAGCCCGCCACACGAGAGGGTAGGTGCCGGGTTTATTGTCAGGGCTGCTCCGCTGGCCATCCCTAGTGGTGTGGGGGGGGGGTGTGCTGTCAGTGCAGCACTGCCGGGGGGTGCTGTCTATGCCACGCCGCAGGGGGGTTTGCGGGTGGTGTTTGTTTGTTTGCTGCCTCCCCCCATAAGAAGAACCCACCAGCTGCCACTGCTTATGACTGATTTCAGAAATGTAAATGAAATTCCTATATGCACACCACTACAGTGGCAGTGTGTCATTTACTATATAACCCTCATGGGTAGAAGAGGGGACAACACCAAAGTACTGTAAAGCATTACATACAACTTTAATTTTTGACCTTTTCTAGCTCCCTTGCTATACATTAGCGTGAAGTCATCTGCAAATATGGTACAGGCAGTACTGAACAGAGCCACAAAACTTTTTGTAGTTTAAAGCTGAACACCAGGAACATATACAGATGAAATACATATAAAACGACTACTTTATCGACCAAAAGCTTTGTCACTCAGCAGGGTAAGAGACCTGATTTTTCTTTGCTGAATGGGTGTGCCTACACCTAAAGGTCCCCCCCCCCCCCCCCCCCAACCATGTGATTGGACATTGCAAGTCAAATAAACTATCCTATCCATAAACCATACTATACAATTTTTTTCTTTTTTGAGCTGACATACAGCCTTACTTGTTACACTTTAGATATGCCTTTGCTATTCTACAGTAGGTGTATGCTGTTTGTATGACTTGGCACCATTAATAATACCCCTGCTGATATCTGACCTTTATTCCAGTTCTAGATTGACTCACATACTATATATACATAGAGAGAAGATTTTGTGCCAGGCATGGTTATCCTTATATTACCAAGGTCAGCTTTACCATTAATTACATCTTCAACTTATGTTGATATCTTATGAGGGATAAAATCTCCCCAAGAATGCTGAGTTGGGATTTATGGTTCTATGCTATATGCTTTCTTTTAGCATTATAACTTATTAATTACGTGCAGTGGTCCTCTTCAATGGCTTAATAGTAAGGCTGACTGCACGTCAGCCTGTATTTGTAGGAGGAGTCTGGATGATATATACCCAGCCTCCTCCTACCTGTAGGGGCCGCACTTCTTCCGGAACAGCTCCGCTCAGCTCAGCGCGGCACTTCCGGTTTTTCACTTACACGAGGCAGCGGCAACATCTCCACGTCCCTCTCTACGCAGGGAGAGATACGAAGGGAGACGGGTAAGTCGGCTTTTTCAGAGGGAACACACGGGACAAGGAAGGGGGGGGGATCGCGGCACAGAGGGGGTCACGGGCAGTCCATGTATCTTGCATCCGGATAGGAGCATCACCCCTGGACACAGAGCGGGCTCCCCGGCACTGGCGAGGATATGTGACTCCATCACCAGGGTCAGCAAGGATGGCCACGGTTCCCGGGTTTCATCCGCATAAGAAGCGCTGTGTCAGTCCAGCACAAGAGCACCCACAGCGGGACAAGTCCTCCAGCAGCAGCCCAGTGCTCCATCCATCCATCCATCCCCTGCACACCAGCAGCTCAGCCTGGCTTACTGCCCCCATCCCTCCCCGCACTATGAAGCAGGCTCTGATGGAGGTCATGAGGATGAATCAGATCTGCAGGATGGTGCTGGTCACTTGTCGGGGATCCTTCGTCCTGGTCTTCTTCTATTTCCAAAGCATGTTACATCCGGGGAAGACAGGCCTTCCATAGGGGGGTACTGACAGCACCGGGGTTGACACACCGCTCCCTGCCTGGGCAATCTCATGGTGTATGGTGAATAATTCATGACCGATCAGCCAGATGGAGCCTTCAAGGAGCCAAGTGACATGTGCTTCTGTTGACAACAATTGTCTGCCGGGGGGGCAGGCCGGTCAGTGTCCCACCCACATCATTTAAAAAAAAAAAAAAAAAAAAAAAAAAAACCC
>BLSH010506231.1:496012-513128 GCA_018402905.1 Glandirana rugosa | reverse complement strand
TGAAGACGCGTGGTGGGGTAAACTGGAACAACAGGGACCGTTCAAGCGTCTAGGAAGTGTAAGTAGGACACGTTTCCCATGTCTCTCAGAGAGTTACGATTAAGAGAACTTCGTGGAGTCCCCAACTCAGAACCGAGGTAGAACCTCTGTTCTCCGTCACAAGAAGAGAAAAGTCCGCACAATAACCATCCACCAAGTCCCCCGTGATGACATTCTGATACCTGGACTCGACCAACTGGTGGCCCGACACGTTATAACAGTCCTTTGTAGCGAAGACGAATGGAAAAGGAGATTTTGCGGAACCCGTCCAGGATTGTGACCACAAATGTCTCTGCCACCAGAGGTTCAATGGTGGCTGCATCCTGCTTTCCCACCATTATCTCCAAGACTCCCAGCAGAAGCGATGTTTCCTGACAATATTGCACAGCCCGGTGGTCAACCAGCTCAGGTCCATAGTCTTACAGTAGTGCCCCCTGAACCACCTACCAATAACACGCCTGAAAAGAGAAGAACACTGCCTCTTGTCTCCAAGATGGAGCCAAGACTCAACCCCTGAGGTGCTTCAAGAGAATTAGCATTGAGAGACTCTCTGTACCCTTTGCACAGGATGAATGTGAAGGATCTGCGAACTTGCCAGGGACAACAAGGTCAAATGGGGTGGTGCGCAGAAGTGTCTGTTTTGTTCATTATGCTCAAATGCAGGTATGGGCCTCTTTAACTCCTTTTCCCATAACTCCTTATTCTTGAAGTTGCCAAGGGAAGATATGTTTTTCTGCTTGCCTTCCTCAATGGCTCATGGGGGCCACACCTGGCCACAACCAGCTGGTTGGGCAAGTGATTTGCAGCTAGGTGAGAGAGCTCTCCCCTGTTAGAACCAGTGTGGCGGCAGCCAGGACAGAACCTAATGGCACGCAGTTTATCCAAAATACCGAGCAACTGCAAGTAGCCCCTCCCTGACTGCCACTAGTATATGTCATTTTCTGTGGGGTGGTTCTTTATCCTTGGATTTCTTCAGCTACTCACCTGTGTTATCAGAGCTACCCTGGACATCACTGTGAGGGATGATGTCTATGAGTATAAATGCAAGTACCAGTGTTCAGTACTGTTTTATTGAGTCTTAAATGGACTATTAAGACTTATAGAGACTATAGGGTTGATTTACTAAAGCTGGGGAGTGCAAAAACCGGTGCAGCTTTGCATGCTAGCCAATCAGCTCCTAACCTCAGCTTGTTCAATCATGCATTGACAATAAAACCTTGAAGCTGATTGGTTTCTGTGTGGAGCTGCATCAAATTTTGCACTTTCAAGCTTTAGTAAATCAACCCCTATCCTGCAGCCACGTTACCCTGTTTGAGCAACAGACACATTTCTGTGAAGAGTCAATGTTTATGCAGTTTTCGTGATCTGTTTATATTATATTGCAGTGTATGCATGTTCTTTGCCATTCGGACCCTGTTTTGCTATATTGATCCTGTTATAATACTTGGTATAATAAAAAAAAATGTATTCACAAAGCAGCTAAATAGAATTAGTGCTTACAGGCTTAATAAGAGTATATTATTTTTTCCTTATTTTTTTATAAACATTAAGTTTTAACCAAGCGTCTCTGTTTATTTTTCAGATCCACCAACATGTCTTTCGTAGGTATAGGTTAGTAACTTGCTACAATACAATTATAACTGAATGCATACATTTCCAATTTTAATTTTTTTGTTGCTTGAATGAATAAGTACGTGTCTTTTCCAGGCTTTGATTTTTTTTTTTAAATTAAGAACTTGGTATGGCGTTAATATTAACAAAATGTATTTTTGAGTATTATTATTAGAATAAAATCCTAACTTGGAGTAATTATGTGTTAAATGTATTTTTAAAAATCTCACTAATTTGTTAAATGTGAGCTACTCTTATATAATTTTCATATGCAGTCACGTCTGTCTTTATTTTACATGAGAGTATGGGAAAGGACAAATTATCATAATAGAAATGTATGACTGAAATGAAGAGGATTTTTATGTGTGATCAGTGATGTCAGACATTTCATCTGAATACTGGCCATATCTATTTGCCAGTTTCATCATCAAAAATTAGTTCCTCGCTTGCCTCTTCTATCACAAACACAAAGGAAATAGTGTAAAGCTGATGAAGACATCCTTATACGGATTCCTTGGGTCCCTTGCACATGGGGCTATCTGCAGTGTGTCCCTCCTGATCCAGCCCCACATCACTCCCCGCAGGTATTCTGTGTTTTGGATCCTTGTCCCTGAATGCACAGGACTCTAAATGTCTGCAACCACCTGGTATAGCACTCAGCCCCATCCAACCACAGTGTGCCATAGACTTTGCCAGGTTTCCTGCAGTGGGGTTGTATGCTACAAATGTCCGAACTGTAGATGGATGACCCTGTGTGCCATCAACCTTATTGTCTGTAATGAAAAGGGTCATGGAAGTTGCAAAGAGGTGAGATATAAATTCTCTTTTGTCACCCCAGACAACACTTTCTTAGCATACATTGCTGCATGGAATAATTGGCCCTGCCCTAGCTAGGTGATCAAATGCCTAAAATCTAAAGAATATCAAACATATGTGTGTTATATTTTTCTCTGGTGATTTAAATATTAGTTAACATTGGTTACTTATGGTGACATATAACAGATATTATATAGAAACTTTCAGTCCCTGCTTGTCTAAGCAGGTGTGTTGATTTCAGTAACTGTGGTTCAGATTTTTCCATTATTTTTCAGGAGGCTTCATGGGGATAGGGAATGGTGAATATAACCGTGGTTTCTACAATGGTGGTGGGTATTACAGGCCCAATGTCTACGTACAGCCAGCGGTTCCTGTTGTTGGCAGTTGGCATCCTGGATATGGTTATGGTCCTTGGGGACGCTATAATGGAGGCTATACTGGAGGCTATAATGGAGGCTATGGCTACGGCTACAACAACCACCACCATCATGGAGATTGCCAGTGGTAACACAGGAAAAGAACTGTAAGTGTATATACTGATTAATAAAACAAATCATATAGAAGGCATGAAGATAATAGGTAGCCAAGGACACAAGAGGCTACATACATAACAATTAGAGGCCAGTCCACAAAAAACTAATATTTTTATCAAGGGATGGTCCAATGGCTTGTATCTCATGCAGATTTTGACAGCTAGACTGGGTCTTACTGCTCCTGCTGGAGCAGTTGCATTATCCATAAAATGTAGAAAAAAGCAAGAGGGTGAATGAGACCAATTTTGAAGTCTGTGGTAAATTGGTAGAACTTGCATGCTCCCAGCATCCCAAGATACCTAAAAGATTATATTAACTGGGGGGCGTGGCTAGCAGAGCTTGATGGCGGACGTCTCTTAGACGAGCTCCGAGAAAACCAGCACTCATCTGGAGGAATCCGAGCTTACAGAGGATCGGTGAGAACTGATACTCCTACCAATAGCTCACCCACACCTTAAGTGACACTATAAGACTTGTATCGAGAGACAAGGACATCAGGTCGGAGAGTTAGAGAGTCCGTTGCCGCTCTATTATTACCAAGGCGGCCTCAGCAGACCTCCGGCAAACACCGGGCTAAATTTAGCCACTATCTGCCGAACAGAGATGGCGATCGCGGTGCAGAGACATTGTAGTGTACCCATACAAGCTACAGCACTGACCCACGAAATACAGCTGACTAGAAGGGGGCTTGCTGAGGCCTTAAACTGACTGCCTATTGTCTAGTGACATTTTACAGCACACCCAGGAGCGTAGATACGACCGGGATCCACTGGGGCCTGTGAGCGGATGTCCCCCATTCATTCCATCTCTCCAACGCGACCACAGATACCTGGGGACATGAGGGGACATCGACCCAGCTCTCCTGCAGGCAAATAGGAGAGTACTGTACCACACAACAGCAGAGGCAAGACTAGGACCTGTTGAGGCTTTAGAACAGCTCCACCACTTATTGCAAACACAGCAATCTATAGAGGCCCCGAGGTCAAAGAGAGCTAAAAACAGGCACCTTACGTTCAATCACTCCCCTGGAACACTTATAGGTACAAAGGGATATAAAGATAAAGGTTGATCTGTGACTATATTGCACCTAAATACAAAGATCTATATTAAGATCAGCTAAGGCCTAAGAGCGGACAGTACTCAGATCAGTACCCCATTTCAACACAATCTGTTAAACCAGGGGTCACAACACAATACCTTACTCTCTCAACGTTATCTTTACCCCTGGAAAACACCTCATACAGTGAACTAATAGATAACTACAATGTAAGACCTGCACTGGTATATTCAAAGACCAGCGGCCATCTTGATACACCTTTCTTCTTTTTTAACACTGTCCTTAGGGGACATGATATATTTGTGAATACATAAAAGGATACCACATAGTCCACTATCATATCATGGGCAAATACCAAAAAACTGGCACACAAACTAGCTCCCAAACAAGACAACACCGTTCAATAGCGGGCTCATCATGCCCTGACATTGCTGACATCTTTAAAAATATGCCAGAAAGCAGGAACTTGGAAGAGCCTAAGAACTCACAGACACAGGATTTTACAGGTAAAGAAGACTGTGACAACGAATCCCTAGCAGCCTCTGAAGGCCCGACAAGAAGCACAACAAATTTGGACCACCCATTAACTTATGGAGATATGACAGAAATAGCCGCAGATATTAAAAAATAATTTTCATCAGCAATATCTGAACTTAAAGCGGACCTATCAGCCCTGACCGAACAAATGTCGTCAATTGAGAAGACAGGGAAACAAAGAGATAAAGCCATAAAGAGACTTGACAGAGTGACCACCTTACACTCTCAGCACTTGATTACCCTTAACAGGCAAATGGAGGACCTGGACAACAGAGGAAGAAGAAAGAATATCAGGGTAAGAGAGATACCAGAAGCTATAAACGCAGAAGAAATTAAACCAGTTCTTACCTCCATTTTCAACAACCTACTGGAGAGACCTATGGACTCAACAATTGCTTTTGAAAGAGCCCACAGGGCACTCAGACCCAAAGGCCCTGACACAGCCCCTCCAAGAGACATAATTTGTTGCCTCAACAATTTCCCCCTGAAAGAGGACATCTTGAGGAAAGCAAGGCAAAATTACCAAATTCTTTTCAACAGGGAAACAATACAACTGTTCCAAGACCTGTCTCCTATTACACTAAAGAGCAGTCAAACCAATACTGGAAATCTTAAAAGAAAGAAAAAATTCCATACAGGTGGAAATTCCCCTTCGCTGTCCAGATCACAGTTGAAGGCAAAACAAGTCCTTTTACGCACCCCAGACATTCCGTATTTCTGCGACGCCATTCAAAGTGGCCTAATAGACCTACCTGAGTGTTATCAAGAATTTTGCCTACCTCAACAAATTCCAATGATGACTTCTTCACCTGGTTCCACACCTCAAAACCCACATTCACAAAAGGGAAGAAACAAAAACAACATGAAGGACAACCTTCCGGCACGCCAGCATCAAAAACACCCAGAGTAAGAGATAACCGATACTGAATCGGGTCACCCGACCAGACATTCCAAATGATGTTGAACTGTATACTTATTAACATCACTATATACAACAACCTGAAATCACACTCAGGACCTGCAATAAAATAAATCACTACTTGTGGTCAGTACCTATCAAGATGACTCTCTCAGACTCATTATATATGAGTACACCACAAAATAAGACGACCCCTGCAAGGATAAAGCCATTTCACCCTTACTTTCTCTTATTCACCTCTTATACAAGCAGGAGATATTTAGATGTTTTTTTTTTTTTCACATACTTACATTAACCAGACACCCTGCCAATACCTCTGTTTAGTTCTGGTTACTAAACCTTTCTGAATAACTCCCATAGATCTTTCCAGATCATACCGAAAAAAACAAAGGAGAGGAACTGATCGATACCTGCGGATTCAGCAACATGATCACTCCAGAATACAATGAAGAAACAAAGAGGAAGGAGGAATGATCTTGACTTTCGGACATGTACCCATTGTAAGGTATTTTGATTACCAGAATCATTCACATACAAACGAACTTAAAACATTTTATCCCAACTCTGACAATTCTTTGCAGGAGAGTCATGTCTGGCACCAATTTAAACTTACATCATTTAAGGATAGCTTACTTGATGTTTTAAACAATAAGCATAGATGAAACATACGCTATCTGTTAAGTTTACCATATAATTTCAGTTATTGTTATTGTTAGTTTTGGACGTTTTTCCAGAATGTTTAAGCTGCATCTCACCTAATCCAGCGTAAAACCCTTTACTGCCTGTTGCAGTGATCCAGATGACGGATCGATATACAATAAAACTACAACTCTTTACCAAAACTTAGCTGGAAGATTTGGGATGCAGCTCACACTGTTTTATGATGTAATGTAACATCTGAATCATCTTAGACTCTGTTTTGTTACGATGATAAAAACAACGGTATAAAGCATCACACATACACTTCTAAAAGATGCACTTCCCTTAATAAAAACACCACAATTTCAGACATTAATACGGGAGACACACGCCTTAGGTAGAACCCCAACTCCCTACTAAAGTAATCTAAGCTCAATCTTACTATTCAGCCCACAGCAAATTTTAAATACATATTTTTGGACTACGTGATAATCCATACATGATAAATTAGCAACTAGAACCATCTCACTAAAGAAACTGCTTCCACAACCCCCAAATAGAAATAACCACAGGAAGTACCACCACCTCAACAACAACTGAATTTCTAAATATACTAAGTACCCTCTGACACTATGGTGTAGTGTCAGTGTCTGTACATAACAAGAAAACACTCTTGTAATCGATCTATCATCACTTGTTATCATCTGCACCCCCCTACACACAATCTATATATACTTTATTACTGTTCAATACTACACAGAGTACACACTCATCATGGCCTATTCACACGTAGGGAAAAACCCCACTATCATCTCACATAATGTAAATGGCCTAAGTACACCAGAAAAAAGACAAAAATTCTTAAGAGAGCTCAAAAAAAAATAACCCTCAAATTGTTTTTCTACAGGAAACCCATTTTAGAGGATCACAAATACCCAAATTGACAGACAACTTTTTCACCTCCGCATACCGTTCAACCAACCCACACGCTAAAAAAAAAGGCGTATCAATCCTACTGAGTAAAAAATCTACATTCCAAATAGAGAATGTCCTTATAGACCCTGAAGGCAGATATATATTCCTAAAAGGTTCAATGTCAGGCACCCCCTCCATACTAGCAAATGTATATTTCCCAAATAAATCGCATATTACATTTTGCCAGTTAGTGATAGATGAATTGAAGTGCTTTGCAGAAGGACATATAATTTTAGGAGGAGACTTTAACATCCCTTTGAACCAACAACAGGATACATCATCAGGCAAAACCAGTATATCCTACCGAATACTAAAGAAAATCAAACTACTTTTACAATCACTAACCCTGATAGACACATGGAGATTACTAAACCACAATGAAAAAGACTATACATTACCTATTTATCTCGCAAAGAGACATACCAACACTAAAAAACGCTAACACAGGCAATATTCTCATATCAGACCATGCCCCCATATCAATCCAACTAAACACTAATCCACAAGAACAAAAAACTTTTAATTGGAGAGTAAACCCCTCACTATTAGTAGACAATGAAATACAATTATGCACGAAACAAGAGATAATTAACTATTTCCAAAATAATCAACCACAAGACACATCCCCCTTAACAACATGGGAAGCACACAAATGTGTAATAAGGGGAAACTTTATCAAATGGGGAGCAAAAAAGAAAAAAGAAAAAGAAATACTCATCACTAATCTCCTGACAAAAATACACAACTTGCGCACAAACAAGTTTTAGCAATTAAAACAGAACAAAAACTACTAGACACTAGGAAAGAATTACAGATCCTCCTGGATAACAGGATAAAGAGATCACTATACCTCAAAAAAGCAATCTACTACGAATATGGGGATAAGAGTAGCAAATATTTGGCCAGATCTCTGAAAGATATAAAAGTCGCAACCAATATAAACAACATACACGACCAAAAAGGAACTGAAACCTATGACACAACTAAAATTGCAAAAATCTTCCACAATTACTATACCGAACTATATAACCTATCCCCACAAAGCAAAACAAAAAAAATCCCATACCACAGAGAAAAAAACATCAAGGACTTTCTCCTTAACAGTAAGCTTCCCAAACTATCACATTTAGACATGAAACAGTTAGAAACTGATATCTCAACAGAAGAAATTACAAATGCAATTAAAAATCTGAAAACAGGGAAAAGTCCGGGTCCAGATGGCCTCACCTCACAGTACTACAAAACTTTCAAACCCTTACTCACCAAACCACTAAAAGACGCCCTTAACTCTCTACATAAAAACGCAAAACCCTCTACGGAATTTCTATCAGCCCAGATTACAGTTATACCCAAACCAGACAAAGACCACAAAAATTGTTCAAACTACAGACCAATCACACTTCTGAACCTGGACCTCAAGTTGTTGGCGGGAATCTTGGCCAACAGGTTGAGACCTTTACTTCAGGAATTAATTGGTCCGGAACAAGTAGGCTTCATGCCAGGACGTGAGGCAAAAGATAACATAATCAAGTCTCTGAATTTGATATATAGAGCAAGCCAAGACAAGATAGAAGGCCTTCTCCTGTCAACAGACGCGGAGAAGGCCTTTGACAGAGTGGCATGGGATTATATGTTCGCCACCTGTAAGCACATTGGGCTAGGAAGTAAAATGATGCTATGGATCAAATCCCTTTATGAAAAACCTACAGCAAAAATAAAAATTAATAACTACCTCTCAGATACCATACATATTAAAAATGGTACAAGACAAGGCTGCCCCCTTTCCCCTTTATTGTTCATCATAACTCTAGAACCCCTAATAAGCACCATCAATGCCAATACGAATATCCACGGATTCAACATTGACGATAAAGAGTACAAGCTAGCTGCCTACTCAGACGACCTGTTGTTCTTTATCTCACAACCCCATATCTCAATACCTAACCTAAATGAAATACTTATATTATTCAAATATGTATCCAACTTTAAAATAAACAACAGCAAGTCCGAAGCAATGAACCTAACTCTTTCAAAAGAGATAGAACAACTTACTATTCAAAATTGCCCATATAAATGGGAAACAACAGCTCTCAAATATCTAGGAATCAAATTGACCCCTGAAATTAAAAATCTCTATCATTACAATTTTATACCACTACTCAGACAGATTGAAAAGGACCTCAAATTATGGAACATAAAACAATTCTCTTAAAGATGGCGATTCTACCTAGATTACTGTACCTGTTCCATGCCTTACCAATCGAAGTCCCAAATGAATTCTTTAAAAAACTTACTAAAGCTAAAAGAAACTTTATTTGGGCCCACAAAAAAACTGTTTCCAACTAAAACTACTCACCCTTCCCAACAACAAAGGAGGATTAGGAATACCAGACTTCAAAAAATACTATTATGCAACCCACATCACCAGACTTATTGATTGGCATTGTCACGCCAACAACAAAGATTGGGTCAAATTAGAACTTATGGACAGAAAGTTCCACATTCAATACCTCCCTTGGTCTCCATCCAAACACTTTCCTGAAGAAATTAAAAATCACCCTCTGATCAGCACCACCCTAAAAATTTGCCAGAAAAACTTAGACTCACACCATCTCTCGTCAACTATAAGTCCTCTCACACCCATAGCAGGGAACCCTGAATTTCTCCCGGGAATGGATAATACAAAACTACTACTAACAAAGAAAAACAAACTTCTCCTGGTACACGATTGCATAAACAAAGACAACATACTGCCTCACCAACAACTGGCTAAGATCTTGGTCAATCAAACACTAAACTACTGGACCTATTTCCAGATACACAATTTCATTGAGAATAATAAATAAAATAAAAAATAAATAAAAAATCCATGACAAGACCACTGTTGGGGTGTCAGCGAGGCCTGCTGTCCTGACTGGCTTGGGCCGAACCGGTATGTCTTTTAAGGATCCAGATGAGAATAACCTTAGCGTTAGAAGAAACACACACACAGACAGTTTGTACGACAAGATTATTCTGAGGTTTATTACGGTGCATTATCACTTATACAAAAATATAAGGGGCATTGCAAGGCTTGAGGAATTTCTAGAATAATGTAAAACTATAGGCAAGAAGATATATGTCGTAACTGGACTCCTCCTAAGCAGGGAGGGGGTATGTTTATACGTCACCTAGGAGAAGTCAACCCATGAACTAAGTTTCACTTCTCAAGAAATAGAAAGTAGAAACTAAATGTTTTGCACGTGAGGCATAAGGCATGAAATGGCAGGGGCATCTTTAAAATGGAGTAAAGGACAAAATGGCGTTTCGGTGTTTTCTTTGCATCCCCTCCCCCCATAACCCCCTCTTAAATCATAAACATGATTTCCCCTAAAACCCTGTCGGGCCTTACATTGTCACAGATGTCATCGGGGGCATATAGCTCCCTGGTAAAGTCAGTGGGCATAGCGACTATTCTGTCCTTGATATCCTTGTTGCAAAAGAAGGATTATACCCACCCGTCTAAGGATATTTTGGGCAATACCATTCTGCTAATGGCTACGGTGTCTTCTTAGGTACTAAAAGTAAGGGCTGGGATAG
The DNA here is from genome assembly GCA_018402905.1 of Glandirana rugosa. Lineage (NCBI taxonomy): Eukaryota > Metazoa > Chordata > Amphibia > Anura > Ranidae > Glandirana > Glandirana rugosa. Next base: position 502,423 of record BLSH010506231.1, on the reverse strand, counting down.
AAGGGCTCTATCTGTTCTAACTCTATATGTCTGAGCATAGAGGGATTATCTACTCCCTTGCACATTTTCCTGAAACATAAAATAACACAGTACACTATCATACCTATTACACTAATATAGCATCAATGATTATAAAAGGTTGAACTAGGGCTTATTTCCACCCGGTGAACCACCCAAAATACTGATCCCATGGGTTGTCTATACCTGAGTTAGTTAATAAAACATTGTTGATTATAATAAATGTAATTTATCCATTCTACATTCTAATTAACAGTTATTATGGGGATAAGTGATTCAAATCCAGCTGTCACTTGATCTCTGGCTTTGAGTTCACCTTGGACCCCTCTTTGAACATTTATATATATGTACCCCTGTGAATATAAAATTTACACTGACAAAATACTATAAAACAGTGAACTATATGGCAGTCAAAAGTAAAGGTGGCTACATGTGTGCTTGATGTGTTATACCAGAATGCTGTGAGACTGGGGGTTTTACCCTTTTGGGTAATGACCACCTCTGTACTAATACACATGAGAAAAGTCAATAAAATCACTAGAGATGGGGGTAGGATCAGGGAGATTAAGGGCCATTGTCCAAAATTCAGGTAGCAGTTCATTTTCAGGGTCAAGGTTGTCTACCTCCGTTAATACCCCCTTGTCTTGACTTTCCTTTTTAAGGTCAGGGCTTTCTGCCCCTGTTAATACCTCCTTTCTTGCTTTGGGTCAGGTCTCTTCTTTACCAATTTTACTCCGGTGGCATGAATCCAGGCAGGGTTGTGTTCTGTCAGAACTACAGTTCTGGTTATAGCTATCTCTGCGGTCTTGGGGCTACAAATGAAGTTCGAAACAGAGTACAACAGGTCTGCCTATGTGTAATCCTACTGAAAGTGAGGGCTTAAATTTTTATAATAATAAATATGCATAAAACATAGATGTGTTCTGAGTTGTAACCTAGGGATGATCATATAATCATCCTAATCAGTGTCTATATCTTCTATTAACAATCAAGCAGTGGTGGTTTTCCCATGTGACCAATAGAAACAAAATTTAGGCAGTGCTATAAGAAATCCATCTTGGAGCCGGGAAAATAAATAATTCAGATCAACACATATCCAATTTTTTTTCTCAAAAGCAGCAACATCTCCTCCTGCCACTGGATGTTCTCTCGTCTCAAATAAACACATTCATTAGTACATTATGAATCAACATTTTATAGGTTCACATAAAGCATTACTCTAGCTACATTTTACTAAAAGACTCTTGACTTAACCCATTCTTCCAACATTTTCCCCTCCTGTTGAACCTACAAAATGTAGATTCTTATTTAAGCTCCCAACCAGGAGCCTGTCTCGGTGGGGACTTTCATAAAAACAGCATCACTTTCTTATACAAGCAGTGTGGCTAATCCTGGTTTGTCATATAAGTCAGGGTCTTGTGTGGACAGCGCTGCATACATTACATCACCTGCAGCTTTATCTGCTACCCTTGAGATGAGTCCCTTCATGCATGGTACCAGACAGCAGCCTACGCATAATAATACTGACAGTACCACCGCAACCGCGGTGGCCAAGGTGGTCAAAAACTTGCCCCATTTGCTGAACCAGCGTTACATCCATCCGGTGAAGGGGTCCTCAATCCCGCTATTTTCTGCCAGCTCTTGAGACAGCATCTCCAAGCCCTTCAATGCTCGGGAGACACTGCCATCTGGGGCAGTATTATTAGGGATAAATGTGCAACATGTGGTGCCAAACATTACACAGACCCCTCCTCTCTCGGCCAGGAGCATGTCCAGGGAGATTCTGTTCTGCCAGGCTGTCAGTGAGGTGGCATCAAGCTGCTCGGCAAGGCCCTTGACTGCATCTCGTGTGTAGTTAACAAATCGCTGCTGATTGTAATATATATAGTTTATCCAATCAGTATTTTTATTTACAGATATAAACAGAAAAATTGATTCGAAACCTGCTGCTACTTGGTTTCTAGCTTTAAATTCGTCAGGGACGCCTCTCGGTACGCCTATAGCATCAATATATACAGATCTATCAAAACTTCCCCCTGGAATATCTCGCTTGTTTATCTTATTTAATTTTATGCTGGTGGCCTTATCCCATATAGGAACACCTTCTAGTTGGGCAGGGAAGATTAGAAAGGGTTGAACTACTTTCACCAGGGTACATATTCCAGCCCAATCTGAGCCCAATAAAGGCCTTAGTTTATTGTCTCCACACAACCACCAAGTGTCTGCTAGAGCTTGTGTTTGATTGGTAAACAGTGAGACGGGGAATCTTCCATCACTTCTGACCTGATATGTAGTTGTGCAATATCTAAATACATGTGAAGTCGGTTTAAGAGTATTATTAACCACTTCAGCCCCGGAAGGATTTGCCCCCTTCCTGACCAGAGCCCTTTTTGCGATTCGGCGCTGCGTCGCTTTAACTGACAATTGCACGGTCGTGCGACGTTGTACCCAAACGAAATTTGCGTCCTTTTTTTCCCACAAATAGAGCTTTCTTTTGGTGGTATTTGATCACCGCTGCGTCATTTCTGATCGCCGCAAAAAAACCCAAATTTCTTACTTTGTGCTAAAATACAAATTAAAAAAAAATATATAAAAAACATTTTTTTCATCGGTTTTGGCCGATTTATATTCTTCCTCATATTTGTGATTAAAAAAATCGCAATCGGCGTTTATTGATTGGTTTGCGCAAAAGTGGCCGCGTTTACGGATGATGAGAATTAATTTCTGGGGTTTTTATTTTTTTTATTTATTTTTTACTAGTAATGGCGGCGATCCGCGATTTTTAGCGGTATTACGATATTGCAACGGGCATGTCGGAACATTTTGACACTTTTTTGGAACCATTGGCATTTATACAGCGATCAGTGCTATAAAAATGCACTGATTACTGTGTAAATGCCATTGGCAGTGAAGGGGTTAACCTGCAGGGGGCGCTCTAAGGGTTAACTGTGTTCCCTGGGTGTGTTCTAACTGTCTTAGTGTTTGACTGGCAGGGAGAGGGGAGTGATCACAGTTTCCATGTAGAGGAAGGCTGTGATCACTCCCTTCCCCCTCTAACAGAACGGAGGTCCGTGTTTACTTACACACTATGTGCCTCCAGATGGGCTCCTGTGCAGGCACATAGTGGGGCTAACCAGACTGACTCCTCGGTCACTGACATGAGTGGATGTGTCACTGGTCTCATGTCATCTGTCTGAAAGCATCTGTTCAGTGTTTTTGCACAATTTACAGCACTGTGTGTCTAGCAACTGGATTATTGCACTTTAGCACCACCGTGTGGATAAAATAAGAACTTCGTCTATATATATATTTTTTACAGTTTCTACTATGAACTCTGTGTACATTTACTTCAGGATAAATTATTGAATATTAGTTGTTGCACTGAGGTGGATTATTTTTAGGAGGCACTTTTATATTTTTATATTGTTTAGGACACTATCCATTTAGCACCATTATCACGCACTGTTGCACTTTGGAATTGGGAGTGTATTATTGAGAATATTTATCAGTATTTTGCACTATTTGCACTTTATCAGTCTTATTGCACTTATCAAGCGTATTTTGTTATATACTATCATATTATAATTTTATTTCTTTTTTATTCATCTTGATTGCGCAGTACCCCACATATCTCCCCTTATAGACTGTCACACCTACTGGTTTGGTTTTCATTCTAGTCACAGGAAACTTATCAATTTCTGTTTTGCAACCTTTGTTATCTGTTTTACCTTGCATCATCAATAAGATACATGTCATATTGAAAACTGGGGGGACTGGAACAGTCGCTAGGCTTGGTCTTCCACTGGCGCACACTCAGTGGCGATTCATCCATGGGTTCAGCGTGTGCAGTGAACACGGGCCCACAGGGTAAGGGAGCCCACTGCTCCTTGACACACACACTGCCCACATGCAGTAAGTAAAAATATGTCCACAAAATGTCCTTGGGCCCCAAGATCTCAATTAGAGGGGCCCAAGATGTGGGAGCATTGATGGACTTTTTTATTTTCGTCTCTCTGGCGGAGGCAGCCAGAGCCGCATTTGCCGATGCTATTAGTATAGTCCCGGCAGCTCAGTGACTGCAGGGGGCGGAGCTCAGGTGATGGGGCCGTGCTGTATACACAGCAGTGTGTAATGTGACTGCTCACTGCTCCCGAGTGTCTCTTCTGTGCTGTGTGATGATCGGACACAGCAGAAGTCTTCCTTCACAGACATTGCCTGAGCTTCGGTGCTTTAGATGTGTCAGGCACTACAGTTGCACCAGTCACTAAGTAGAGGGGCCCCCACCCCCGGGCTGCAGAGCCTGTATCTGTCCATGGCCTGTCAGAGACCGGGCCGCACTGCCCCCAGGCTGCTTGCTTCCGCTGTGTAAGATCCTGTGAGCTGGGTCACCTCCTGTGAGATCAGCGCATCAGTGGTGCATTTGATTCTCATAGGAGGGGAACCCTATTGTCAACTGCACATGTGCCAATTGTAGGGTCCCCTACTTGAGAATCGAATGCCAGCTGATCTGGCTGAGCTTGTAGCACTGCAGAGAGGCTGCATAGCCATACATTGAGAGCTTTCACTGCAAAGAAAAAACTGCATCTGGTGGCATGATACAGGTGGCAAGTGACACACTGCATCTGGTGGTAGGCTATGGGTAGCAAATGGCATGCTGCATCTGGTGGCAGGTGACAATGGCAAGTGACATGCTGCATCTGGTGGTAGGATATGGGTAGAAAGTGGCAAGCTGCATCTGGTGGCAACGACAATGGCAAGTGGTACGCTGCATCTGGTGGTAGGCGACGATGGCAAGTGGCATGCTGCATCTGGTGGTAGGCTATAGGTAGCAAGTGGCAAGCTGCATCTGGTGGCAAGTGGCAAGCTGCATCTGGTGGCAGGTGGCACGATGCATCTGGTAGCAGTGACAATGGCAAGTGGCACGCTGCATCTGGTGGTAGGCGACAATGGCAAGTGGCATGCTGTATCTGGTGTTAGGCTATGGGTAGCAAATGGCACGCTGCATCTGGTGGCAGGTGACAATGGCAAGTGACATGCTGCATCTGGTAGCAGGCAACAATGGCAAGTGACATGCTATATCTTGTGGTAGGCTACGGGTGGCAAGTGGCACGCTGCATCTTGTAGCAGGTAACAATGGAAAGTGGCACGCTGAATCTGGTAGCAGGCAAGGATGACAAATGACATGCACAGGGCTCCCACTGCTTCTGCATTATGGTGAGTTGAACTATTTTGTTATATATTACAATGTAGTAGAATAAATAATGTGATTCAATCATCCTGACACCATATTGAGCATGGTGTTGGGATGATTGAAGTGCTAACCCAAGCCATTCACCTGACATATCACCCGCCACCGAATCCCCCGCACCCTTTTCCCCAGTACTTGGCAAAATTTGGTACCACAAGAGTTGGGGACTGCTGACTAAGTACATACAGTGCCACTAAGTTTAAACACCTCCAGCCTGGATTCTCCTCTCTCCACTTCTCCCAGCACTCTCAATCAGTGTGATCCATTACTGCCTGTAAAAAGATGTCTACAGGGTGGAGGCAGGGCTGCCAGCTGCCACTGACAAGTGCTGGCTGGATGGGAGCTCATTGCCCGAGTTCCCGCCAGGAGGAATGTCAGCTGCAGGTGTTCATTCTGAGAGAGCTGGAGGGAGAATCCAGGCTAGCGGTGTATCAACTAAGTGGCTCTGTATGTTTTTAATGACAGGTGGATGTGTGGGGGGAGCTAAGTTGGTGGGGTTTTGTAAGATGTCAGGAGGGACTTGTGTGCAGGGACTTGAGGAGGGGGATTGAGATGGCAGGGAAGGGTAGGGAAGGGGGAGAGAGCAGTGTATGCAGGATGGTGGGAGGCCAGTACTGCTGCTGTGTGCCTGAAGCCAGGGTACATTGCTCCATGCATGCCATGGCCCAGTGGCCTCTGTAGTGCTGGAGCAATGACCATATACTTTCCTACCATCTGCACTCCTCTCTCTGCACTAACTATCCACTGCCATACACTCCACACTCCTCTCCCTGCACATAATGCCCACTGCCATACGCTCCACACTCCTCTCCCTGCACATACTACTCACTGCCATACACTCCACACTCCTCTCCCTGTACATAATTCCCACTGCCATATGCTCCACACTCCTCTCCCTGCACATACTACCCACTGCCATACACTCCACACTCCTCTCCCTGCACATACTACCCACTGCCATACACTCCACACTCCTCTCCCTGCACATACTATCCATTACCATATACTCAAGACTCTTCTCCTGCACATACTACCTACCACCATACATTCCACACTCCTCTCCCTGCACATACTACCTACCACCATACCCTCCCCTCCCTACACATCTGTCTCTCATACACGTCCCTCTCCTCACGCCTTACATA
>BLSH010506231.1:441321-472224 GCA_018402905.1 Glandirana rugosa | reverse complement strand
AGGGGGTCGACGTCGTATGACCACCCAAGTACAGTCCGTGTCCTCATCATTCCCTCTCTTCTCATCACTGGAGCAAACTTGGCAGTATGCTGCAGCTGGGGGAACATGACTGCTAGTTTCTTGTCCTTTTGCGGCACTCCCTGTCTCTAGGCTCACGCTACTCCCTTCCTCAACCTGGGAACCAACATCGGAGCCTTCAAACTGCTGCGCATCCTCCATGAGCATGTAACCGACACTATGGTCGAACAACTCAGGTGACTCCTCCATGCATGATGGTGGGGCTACAGAAGGAGAAACTGTGGACAAGGATCCGGTGGAATAGGCTGCTTTGCCAGATGCGTTGGAAGGCAAACTTTTACGAGCCTGGGTGACAGAGGATTTTTTTTTCTTTTATCTTTTCATGTGACAACACTAAAGAAATTACACTTTGCTAAAATGCAAAGTAATGAGTGTACAACTTGTATAACAGTGTAAATTTGCTGTCCCCTCAAAATAACTCAGCACACAGCCATCAATATCTAAACCGCTGGCAACAAAAGTAAGTACACCCCTAAGTCAAAATGTCCAAATTGGGCACAAAGTTTCCATATTTTGTGTGGCCACCATTATTTTCCAGCACTACCTTAACCCTCTTGGGCATGGAGTTCACCAGAGCTCCACTGGTTGTCACTGGAGTCCTCTTCCACTCCTCCTCGACGACAACTTAACGGAGTTGGTGGATGTTAGAGACCTTGCACTCCTCTACGTTCCGTTTGAGGATGCCCCACAGATGCTAAATAGGGTTTAGGTCTGGAGACATGTCACCTTTACTCTGAGCTTCTTTACCAAGGCAGTGGTCGTCTTGGAGGTATGTTTGGGGTCGTTATCATGTTGGAATACTGCCCTGAGACCCAGTCTCTGAAGGGAGGGGATCATGCTCTGCTTCAGTATGTCACAGTACATGTTGGCATTCATGGTTCCCTGAATGAACTGTAGCTCCCCAGTGCCAGCAGCACTCATGCAGCCCCAGACCATGACACTCCCACCACTATGCTTGACTGTAGGCAAGACACACTTGTCTTTGTACTGCTCACTTGGTTGCCACCACACAAGCTTGACACCATCTGAACCAAATACTTTTATCTTGGTCTCATCAGACCACAGGTCATGGTTCCAGTAATCCATGTCCTTAGTCTGCTTGTCTTCAGCAAACTGTTTGCATGCTTTCTTGTACATCATATTTAGAAGAGGCTTTCTTCTGGGATGACAGCCATGCAGACCAATTTGATGCAGTGTGCGGCGTATGGTCTAAACACTGACAGGCTGACCCCCACCCCTTCAACCTCTGCAGCAATGCTAGAAGCACTCATATGTCTATTTCCCAAAGACAACCTCTGTATATGATGCTGAGCACATGCACTCAACTTCTTTGGTTGACCAAGGCAAGGCCTGTTCTGAGTGGAACCTGTCCTGTTAAATCGCTGTATGGTCTTGGCCACCGTGCTGCAGCTCATGTTCAGGGTCTTGGCAATCTTCTTATACCCTAGACCTTCTTTATGTAGAGCAACAAATCTTTTTTTCAGATCCTCAGAGAGTTCTTTGCCATGAGGTACCATGTTGAACTTCCAGTGACCAGTATGAGAGTGAGAGCCATAACTCCAAATTTAACACACTTGCTCTCCATTCACACCTGAGACCTTGTAACCCTAACGAGTCACATGACACCGGGGAGGGAAAATAGGTAATGGGGCTCAATTTGGACATTTTCACTTAGGGGTGTACTCACTTTTGTTGCCAGCGGTTTAGACATTAATGGCTGTGTGTTGAGTTATTTTGAGGGGACAGCAAATTTACACTGTTATACAAGCTGTACATTCACTACTTTACATTGTAGCAAAGTGTCATTTCTTCAGTGTTGTCACATGAAAAGATATAATTAAAAATTTACAAAAAATGTGAGGGGTGAACTCACTTTTGTGAAATACTGTATATATATATAGACATATCTATCTATCTATCTATCTATCTATCTATCTATCTATCTATCTATCTATCTATCTATCTATCTATCTATCTATATATTGTAAGGGGGTTAGCTCAGCAGCGGGTGTGTTTGACCCCCTGGAAGAGTTCACTACACAATTTAGGCACAGCGAGACAGCAGTTTCAGATGAAAACAAAAAGGTAGTTTATTTTCAACAGTTACAACGTGAAAAAACAGCTAAACAAAAACAGACAACAAAATAAATCCTAGGCCACTTGGCCACTGACTACACAATAGGTTTCCCTGTCTGCCAGCTGGGTACAGCCTACCGCTGTACCTAGCTCCTATCTCTCACTGAAGACAGTCAGCCACACAGACTTCTTACCAGACAAGTTGTTACACTCCCCAGTCTGTTGACATGACACAGAACCTGGTTCCAGGGTGGAGCACTCACCTATCCCTGCTGGGAGTTCTTGTAGAGGCCTTAATTAGCTAGCTCACCTCAGCTACGCTCATTACCTCTACACCTGCAAGACTCCCCTTAGTGGTACAAGTCTGCATACAGCTTAAATCTAGGGCAAATGTACCTGCCATCCTGCACGCAACCTGGCGTCTTTACCTGCCAGCTGTCACATACCCCCCCCTCTTGTTTCAAACTGGGGTTTGTAACACAGGCAGTCAGGCATGCAGGTACCCGAGACAAGGCATCCACATTCTTCATTTGAACACCAGGCCAATGCTTTATGGTGAAGCTGTATTCTTGCAGGGCCAGGAACCACCGATTTACCCTTCTATTGGTCTCCTTGTTTTGAGCCATCCATTTTAAGGGTGCATGATCTGTAATCAGATCAAAGTGTCTACCCAGCAAATAATAACGCAGGTAGTTTAGTGCCCATTTCACCGCTAGACACTCTTTCTCAATTGTGGCATAGTTTTCCTCGTTGGGTTTCAGTTTCCTGCTAAGATAAATGACTGGGTGCTCTTCTCCGTTTCAGACCTGGGACAACACTGCTCCTAAGCCTACGTCTGACACATCAGTCTGTACCACAAAGTCCTTAGTGAAGTCAGGGGAGTACAGCACTGGTTGGCTGCATAAGGCCTTTTTTTAAAGCCTGGAAGGGTGCTTCAGCCTCTGGGGTCCATTTCACCGTGGTAGACTCTCTCCCTTTTGTCAGGTTGGTTAGGAACACGGCCTGTGAAGCAAAGTGAGGAATGAATCGCCGATAGTATCCAGCAATTCCGAGGTACGCTCGAACCTGCTTCTTGCTGTTGGGGTGTGGCCAGCTATTTATGGCTTCCACTTTGTTGATTTGGGGTTTTATCACTCCCCTCCCAATAGTGTACCCCAAATAGTTGGTCTCTTCCTGTCCAATGGTATACTTTTTTGGATTAGCCGTGAACCCAGCTTCCCTTATGGAGTCTAGTACAGCTTGCACTTTTGGCAGATGTGAGGCCCAATCCGTACTGTGGATAATCACATCGTCCAAGTAGGCTGCAGCATACTTCTGATGGGGCCTCAGAATTTTGTCCATTTTCCGCTGGAACGTGGCTGGTACATTCTGTAACCCGAACGGCATTCTTTAATATTGGAATACCCTATCTGGTGTTACAAATGCCGTTTTCTCCTTCGCTGACTTAGCTAGGGGAATTTGCCAATACCCCTTCGTGAGGTCAAGGGTCATCATGTATCGGGCTGTTCCCAACCGGTCGATCAATTCATCTATGCGTGGCATGGGGTATGTTTTTGTAACTTTATTCAACTGCTGGAAATCGTTACAAAATCGCCAGCTCCCATCGGGTTTGGGCACTAAAACGATCGGGCTGGACCAGTCACACTTCTATCACACCTAATTCAAGCATTCGTTGAACTTCCCCTCGTATTGCCTCCCGTCAAGCCTCCGGTATTCGATAGGGTTTTAGTTTTACCCTTTCACCTGGCGGGGTGATAATGTCATGCACTACCCCAGATGTTTGTCCCGGCAGCTCAGAGAACACCTCTTTGTTGCGGAGCACAAACTCTTTCTCCTCCTGTTTTTGGGGTTTTGATAAGGTGATTGCTATTCCCCCCTCATGAATTAAGCCACCAGACTGAATCTGCGACACCAAGGTTTCTGCGACTAGGGATTCCCTATCCCTCCATGCTTTCAACAGATTAATGTGGTATATCTGTTCTGGCTTTCGCCGTCCTGGTTGTCTGATCCTGTAGTTCACTTCACTCACTTGTTCAATTATCTCGTAAGGGCCCTGCCATTTGGCCAGGAATTTGCTTTTGACCGTAGGGATTAGTACCAACACCCTATCCCCCGGTGAAAAAGTATGGGGTATTGGCCTTGCGGTTATACACCCTTTGCTGTGCTAATTGCGCTTGGGCCAAGTGTTCCTTGACGATTGGCATTACTTGAGCAATTCTATCTTGCATTAGAGCAACATGCTCAATCACACTCCGGTGGGGAAAACTCTCATTTTCCCAAGTTTCCTTGGCGATATCCAACAGCCCTCTTGGGTGTCTCCCATAGAGTAACTCGAAGGGCGAGAACACGGTAGAGGATTGTGGAACTTCCCGAATAGCAAACATCAGGTAGGGTATTAAACAGTCCCAATCCTTTCCATCTCGATCCACCACCTTTTTTAACATTTGTTTTAGGGTTTTATTGAACCTTTCAACCAACCCATCTTTTTGAGGGTGATACATGGAAGTACGTAATTGTGTCACTTTGAACAACTTGCACAGCTCTTTCATTACCCTGGACATAAATGGGGTACCCTGGTCTGTAAGCAATTCCTTACAAATACCCACATGGCTGAAGACCAGAAATAGCTCTTTGGCTATCGTCTTGGCGGAGGTATTTCTAAGAGGGATCGCTTCAGGATAGTGGGTGGCATAGTCCATTATGACCAAAATGTACTGATGCCCCCTAGCGGACTTCAGTATCGGACCTACCAAATCCATTGCGATCCTCTCAAAGGGAACCTCAATAATGGGGAGAGGTACCAGTGGGTTACGGAAATGCGATAAAGGTGCCGACTTCTGACACCCAGGGCAGGAGGAACAATAATTTTCTATTTCCTTCATGACCCCAGGCCAATAGAACCTTTGCAATACTCTCTCTCTGGTTTTCTCCACCCCCAAATGACCTTCCAAAATATGCCCATGGGCTAATTCCAATACCAACTTCCTATAGGGTTTGGGTACCACAAGTTGCTCAATTGTTTCATCCGCCTTTTGGGCAACCCGATACAACAGATCCCTTTCCACCATAAAGTATGGGTAACTGCAGGACTGATCTGGGTTCACTAGTTCAGCATCTATCTTTTACCTGTTCTGTGGCAAAATTTTCCCTGTGAACCTCTAAATCAAAGAACTCTACAGACGGCATGTTTTCGTCTGAAGATGTTTGTTCCTCCCCAGTTTCCCGAGTCTCTCCTGTCAACATCGACAAGGGAAAATCTGGAGAAGTCTCACCATTCTCAGAGGATACCTGGGATTCCTCTTCCTGGCCATTAGGGGCCTCTGTGGGGGGTTCAGGACCATCCCAGAGTTCCCAGAATTTTGGAAAATCCCTCCCCACAATAGCATTTATGCTATATGTTACCTTTGGGGGTCTCAAAAACCACTTTAGCCACAGGATCCTCTCTGGTGTCCCCATGTACACAAATAACAGCCACCTTGTTATTCCTAGAGACCTCTGTAGTAACTAATTCAGCTTTGATCAATGTTACCAGACTACCTGAATCTAGCAACACAACAACACTTTTATCATTAATACACATTTTGCATAAATGTTTTTCAGTTCCCGAGTGGCAGTGCATGCAACTGTCGCAAACAGCGACTGACGTCTGTCTCTTAGATAGTCCAATTCCATAGGCTCATCCACAACTGGGCAATTGGCTGCAATATGTCCCTTTTGCCGGAAACGATAACAAATACATTTTTTCACTGCTTCCTGCGACTTTGACTGCGGTCACCATACATTATGCAAACTTCCCGTCCTCTCACTCTCTCCACCCTTACCCCTTGAAGTCATCTTACCTGCCGCTGGGGATGGCCTGGTCTTAGGGTGGAAAGTCTGTGAGTCCCTGGGAGAGGCGGTCAGATTCTCTGTAGCCAAGTACCTCTCTACCAGATCCACAAGCTTGTCGGCCGTGTCTGGGTTTCCATGGTTTACCCACTTTTGAATAGCAGTAAAAAGAGATCTCAGGAACCGATCCATTACCACACGTTCCACAATCTTTGGTGCTGCCAAAGTTTCAGGTTGCAGCCACTTCCTGCCCAGGTGAATGAGATCCTACATTTGCGATCTAGGGGGCTTTTCAAGTTGGAAGGTCCAGTTATGCACCCGGACAGCCCGGGTGACACCCAGCCATGCCAATATCTCTGTTTTTAGCACAACATAGTCTTTTGCTTGGTCCGGCTCTAAGTCATAATATGCATTCTGCGATTCCCCAGCTAATAGAGGAGCCACCAATCCAGCCCACTGTTCCTTAGGCCACTTTTCTCTTTCTGCAGTCCTTTCAAATGTGATCAGAAACACTTCCGGATCATCCTCCCCAGTCATTTTTGGCAATAAACGGTTCACACAAAATGATGATGTATTAATGGAACCACTCGACTCACTGGTCTGTCGATACTGTTGTGTTATGGCATCCATTTGCTGTTGAAGTCTCTGCTCTTGCTTCTGCAGCAGCTCAATTAAGCGAGCCTCAGATTGCTGCTGGGCTCCCATATATTGCTGGAGAGCTCGCTGCTGATTAGTGTTTGCTTGTTGTAGACTAGCATTCGTTTGTTGTTGGTTAGCATTCGTTGGTTGCTGATTAGCATTTGCTACAGCAAGCTGTCTCAGTATTTCTTCCATGCTGGCCTTTCACAAAAAAAAAAACTGCCCCTGGCTTCCTCCACCACTGTAAGGGGGTTAGCTCGGCAGCGGGTGTGTTTGACCCCCTGAAAGGGTTCACTACACAATTTAGGCACGAGACAGCAGTTTCAGATGAAAACAAAAAGGTAGTTTATTCTCAATAGCTACAAAATGAAAAAACAGCCAAACAAAAACAGACAACAAAATAAATCCTAGGCCACTTGGCCACTGACTACACAATAGGTTTCCCTGTCTGTCAGCTGGGTACAGCCTACCGCTGTACCTAACTCCTATCTCTCACTGAAGACAGTCAGCCACACAGGCTTCTTACCAGACAAGCTGTGACACTCCCCAGTCTGTTGACATGACACAGAACCTGGTTCCAGGGTGGATCACTCACCTATGCCTGCTGGGAGTTCTTGTAGAGGCCTTAATGAGCCAGCTCACCTCAGCTGCGCTCATTACCTCTACACCTGCAAGACTCCCCTTAGTGGTATAAGTCTGCATACAGCTTAAATCTAGGGCAAATGTACCTGCCATCCTGCACGCAACCCGGCGTCTTTACCCACCAGCTGTCACAATATACATATATCTATATATATATACATACTGTATATTTTTTTTCTTCCTACACTAACCTGTCTGCACTAATTGACAGATATATTTTAGATTTCTAACTATCTATCTAGTTAGCTATCTATTCTTTGGATTTTTTTTTCTTTTTTTAACAATTTTTTCAAGCTAGCTATCTAAACTGCCTGTATTCATCAACCTACGCTCTCTCTCCAACAACGCCGACACACTACATAGAGCTGCTGTACAAGTGGCTTTATATAGTGTAGGGCGTGGATTGAGGCTGCTGTGCAGTGATTGGCTAAAGGCATGCTGCCTTTAGCCAATCAAAGCTCTCACAGCAGGCCGCACGCTGATTGGCCAAAGCATGAAGGTCACATGCATGCTTTGGCCAATCAGCGGGCGGGATTCTGCCTCCATTTTAAAACATTATGGGGCATGCGAAGTTGCCGCGAACGCCCCATAATGTTTGGGTTTTCACGAACAAATGAACAGCCGATGTTCGGGTCGAACGTACACGAGGCTCATCCCTACTCTTGAGTTTTAAACAGGAACAAACTGTTACTCCAGAGCAGAGATTAAGGCTTGCCAGCTTAACTATAACAGTCCTTGAAAAGGTTACCAGTAAAAACGAGGATTTGGCAAAGTAAGTGGCTTTCCTTGTTTGCTCACAGTGGTGACAACCTAGACAACATTCTCTTTTCCAGGTCTGCAGATGACCACTTTGTCAGAATAGATATGCTGGCCATAGTTCCATTGAAGCATGCATCCATCATAACGCTCATCAATAACAGATAAATGGCCAGCTTTTCTGAAAGGTTTTGGTACAGACAGGTAGTCCCAAACAGCTTCACTATACCATTCCTTCTATTTAGATTCAATTTCCAGCATAGTCTATGTAGGAACATATAGAAACTCTAGGCCATATTCTTTTGCAACTCCTTTGTTGAGCACTCTCTGAAAAGGAGCAAGCTTAGGTAGAGTTCTTATTTTCCTCGATCCAGAAAGCACATGAGGAGTTAGAGACTTTTGCACCATGGCTTTAGCAGACAGTATCTTTGTTTCAGCTGGACTTTTAACTTTAGGCAGAGTGTCACACTCCTGGTGGCAGAGTCAGTCTTATGCAGGGAACAACCACTCTTGCGCACCTTATTCTCGGGTCCCTGGTAGTGTAGACAGGAGACCAAGAGTGCAGGATGGCACGAGGGCTGGATAGTCTCTGATGATGATGTGAGAGATTCCGGGTAGGCTCGTGCAGACAGGAAGGAATGTGATTCAGGCTGGGTCAGCAACTGGCAGGCGGTGCGGTACAAAGGATCAAGCAAACGGGTAGTCAAAGTCCAAGCAAGGGTCGTAATCGGGCAGGCAGCAGAGGTACCAGGGATCAGACAGAAGAGTGGTCAAGGGTAGCCGGGGGTCAGTGTAGGCAGGTATCAAGCCGGGTCTTCAGGTAACTGGATCAAACAATACAGGAACAGAGCTGAGGCCCACAGGTATACTACATGCTGTAGAATGGACAGCACTGGCTGCTGGGTGCTGTCCACTTAAATAGGTACATTTGGCACCTACGGCGTGGGCGCGGGAACGCGCACGGGCATGTGAACGCGCACAGAGAGCCAGAAACGGTTGGAAACTACCATTTTCCTAGCATTGCCCCCCCAAGGGGCAGCCTCCAGATGCCTTGCCGGGTGCTAACTTCCAGGCTGTTGTTGCTGATAGCTTGCATTAGTTCCGCTGCATGAATGTTTTCTTCTGGCTCCCATGAATTCTCTTTGGGTCAATACCCCTTCCATTTTACCAAGTATTGAGTGGTCCC
This sequence comes from Glandirana rugosa, assembly GCA_018402905.1. NCBI lineage: Eukaryota > Metazoa > Chordata > Amphibia > Anura > Ranidae > Glandirana > Glandirana rugosa. The sequence continues at coordinate 463,019 of BLSH010506231.1, read as the reverse complement.
GGCCCTCCTTCGACGATCCAAGATGGCTTCCACCTCAAACTCCTCCTCTCCGTTTACCAGGACCGGTTCAGGCGGGCCTGCCTTCCGTCCTGGGAAGGGGTCTGGGACAGCGGGTTTCAGCAAGGGCGTATGAAAGACCGGGTGGATCCGTAAGGAAGGGGGAAGGTCCAGTTCAAATGCCACCCTATTGATCTTCCTCTTGATTGGGAATGGCCCCATGAATCTGGGTCCCAGCTTTTTTGAAGGGCAAGCTAACTTTAGGTTTCTGGTTGACAACCAGACGCGGTTGCCCAGCTGGAGTTCCAACTCCCCCCGCCTTCTCTTGTCAAAGGCCTCCTTGTTTCGTTCCTGGGTCTTACACAGAGTGTCCTGCAGGAGCCTGTTATTGGACTGCAAAAAGCTTGTGACATCCTGTGACGCTGGAACTGGGCTTTTGGAATTCAGATCAGGAAGGAGCATGGGATGTAATCTATAGTTGGCCCAGAATGGAGACTGCTTGGTGGCCGAGTGAATGGTGTTATTGTAAGCAAACTTGGCCAGTGGTAACAGTGCAACCCAGTCATTCTGAGAGAACGAAGAGAAGCAACAAAGATACTGTTCCAGAGTCTGATTCGTTCTCTCAGTCTGGCTGTTGGTCAGGGGGGGGTAAGCGGATGAGAAGGAAAGCTCGAACTCCAATGCTGCACACAGGGCCTTCCAGAATCTGGAGGTAAACTTGAGCCCCCGAACGGATACGATATTACTGGGAACTCAAACTATTTCCTTGATAAAGGTGTTTGCTGTCTCGGCAGCTGTGGGGGTACCCTTCATGGGTAGGAAGTGTGCCATCTTTGTCATGCGGTCAATGACCACAAAGATGGTAGAGTATCCTTCAGATGGGGCAACTCCACAATGAAGTCCATAGCCAGCTGAGACCATGGACGCTCGGGCACCAGAAGCAGGTTCAGGAGGCCCCAGGCCTTGGCTTTATCCATCTTATTTTGGACACAGATGGGTCAAGCACTGACGTACTTCTTGCAATCCTCCATAGCTCTTGGCCACCAGAAGGACCGGGAGAGCAGTTCAGCCATCTTTCGAGCCCCGAACTGTCCGGCCAATTTATGGTCATGACAGAGACCTAGAGCCCTGAGGCATAGGCTTGTTGGGACAAACACCTTGTGACCAAACCACCATAGGCCATCTTTAACTGTTAGTCTGGAGTCAGAGGGATTGTAGGAGCCTGCTAGGTCCCGTCGTATTTGGGACAACACATCTTCTTGGGTAAGCAGGAAGTTCCTTGCAGGTAGTATGGTGTCAGGCGGAGTGGTGTCTCCTGACTCCGAGAACATCTGGGAAAGGGCATCAGGTATTACATTCTTTGACCCCGGCCTGTAAGTTAGGTGAAACGGGAACCTGGAGAAAAAGAGTGCCCAGCGGGCCTGTCGGGGTCTCAGTCTCTTAGCCGTTCTTAGGTACTCCAGGTTCTTGTGGTCAGTGTAGATGAGGATGGGGTGTGTGGCCCCCCTCAAGTAGGTACCGCCATTCTTCTAGGGCCGACTTGATGGCCAGTAGCTCCCTATCCCCCACGTCGTAGTTCTTTTCAGGTGCAGACAGTTTGCGGGAGAAGAAGGCTACCGGGTGGAGCAAGGCCTTGGTACCTTGTTGCTGGGAGAGAATGGCCCCTACTGCGGTTTCTGAAGTGTCCACTTCAGAAGTTTCTGGAAGGCAGCTTGGGCTTCGGTGGACCAGCGGTACCAGGAGTTCTGCTTGGTCAGTTGGGTGATTGGAGTGACGATGGCTGAGAAGTCTTAAATTAATTTCCTGTAAGAATTTGCAAAACCCACAAACCGTTGGAACCCCTTCCTGTCTGTTGGTGCTGGCCAGTCCAGGATAGTGGATACTTTTTGAGGATCCATATGGATGCCTGTGATGGAGATGACCAGCCCAAGGAAGTGGATATTGGGCTGCTTAAAAGCGCATAAAAGCCATGTTGCCAGAGCCGGCCCAAGACATTGGCGACATGCTTGCGGTGGTCCTCAAGGGAAGAGGAGAAGATTAAGATGTCATATAGGTAGATGATGGCAAAGAAATCCAAAAAGTCCCGAAACACAGTTTGTAAAATGTTGTAAAGTCGCAGGAACGTTACATAGTCCCAAGGGCATGACTAAATATTTATAATGCCCGAAGCGGGTGCGGAATGTGGTCTTCCATTCATCTCCTTTTGATTTGTGCAAATAAGAGATACAAAACGGATGCAGAATTGTCCTAGACTGTTTGTGCTGGGTTTAATATTGTATTCTTGTATTGTGAGCCACAGTACATTCAGAAAGTGTAGGAAATGTATCAGATACTTAGCTGGCTTATTTGAGGTGACTTTAGGTGATCAGGTGCAAGACGATTTTTTTTGGTGCCCACGACTGGGCACCGGCTTGCGATGTTGTTTCTGTTTGATAAATTGGGTGAGAGACTGATATACAAATGAAACTGTTGTATCTTCAGGAAGCCTCAATTTGCAAAATGAAACAGCATTGGTCTCTGGATTGTAGAAGTTTCAGAGCAATGAGACTTGTTTGAATATCGAAAACGATGAGCTGACTGCTCAGATTGATTGTTTATGTGTATGTTACTTTGAGTGTTTATGTGAGTTTAATGAATTCAAAGTTAGCACTGCGCAATTACTAATGGTGTCTACAATTGATATATCAAGAAATGCAATAATCAAGTAAATAAATACATTAAATAGTAATTGTATATGTATGTTTATATATATATATATATATATATATATATATGTATGTTTATATATATATATATATATATATATATATAAAAGTCCAACCAATGTGAGTAAATAACCAACATATTCTGGTGAAAGTTCATATAATAAAGTGCTCTGTGCTCCTGTGCAGTGAACTATATTCAACTTTCTTCAAATAAATAATGATTCTATGCCGTCACTACCACCTCTGTGCTTCCTATGCTCTCACCTCAGAGCTGAAAAAATAACGCCTTGCGCAGCCAAGGTCAATTTAGGGGGATGGAGTCACAGCTAGATGAGGGAATGGCTCTCCTAGCATTACCTCTTGCTCCTCTGTTTGGCCACTAATCCTCTGCTCACTCGCCGCCACTGGCCGCTCCGTAAGTCATAAGGGGGGGTCAAAGAAAGGGACCTCTCATAGTGTAGTAAGTTAAAAATGCCTCTAATTTATTTAAATAATAAGTTGCGCTTACATTAAAACACTTAAAAACACACTGTATGAACAAACAAAAGGCTTGCAGGCGCCTCTCACGTTACTTCCGGTATCAGAACGTCAGGCCACGTCCTACGTGTTGTGTCATACCACATGACTTCTTTAGTTCACTGAACAGAAGCACGGAGTACCTGAACTGTTTCATCTGCTCTGATGGTCAAGTGCCTGAACAGTCTGTAAAGTTCCAGCTACCATGCGGTTATGTGCATGCACGTCTATGACTTGTGAGCTGCAATAGTTCGGAGGATATGGACTTTGTATTCTACAGTTTTTTCAGTTCTACAACATTGCAATTGTTGTGCTGCAGCTTCTATCTGATCACTGGATGTCTAAGACTCTGCTGTCCATCATCAGATATGGACGACTTTGACAAGTTTTTACGCTTTAAACTCTTGCAAAGGAAAGGTTGATGTTCATACCTGCTCCTGTGCTTTCAAAAGGAGAAGTTTGGTGTTCTTCTGTTAGTCCAACATATGTTTTTTTTAATTTTGGATATTTTTATATTTTTCAGCCCTAAAATAGCCGAATTAGACTTTCTGTGCAGGTAAATCAGACAGGGAAAGAACAATAGGTATCTACACTTTAGATCCCCCATTTTTATTTGAAGTAAACCGGGGGTGGGAGAATTTTTTTTTTTTGTTTACAAATAGTCAGGTGCTTTCTTCATTGTTGATGTTGTGTTTGTGTACAGTTGGAGGCATTGTATGATTTGTAAGCCAGGGGGTGGAGGGATAAATTGCATATTTCATATTCCTTATTAAGGTTGGCCTCACAAATAGCTATTACAGCCTCTAATATCCTGGTTATTCTGGTTACATTGCATGACTCATCTTATTGGCATGAGAACTGCCTATATGGACAAGCTAGCCCCCTCTCCTCAGGAATGTGAAGGTCATATTGTTGCTTGCCAGGGGTGTTGGCTGCGGGTGGTCTTTTTCCTTACACACAAGTTCTATTTTACCACAGCCAATTCCTATAAGGTCTTTGTCTCATTCAGGAGTTTGCAACTATGCAAACGTCTGTGGTTACCTGTGCAATATTAGGGACCCATGGCAGGAAACAAGCTAAGTATTCTTGAGATTTTCTTTATCTTTATCTGTATCTGTCATTACTTTTATTAAATGTTATACTTTTAAGTATTTGTGTGATCTCTCTTTGCACATATCCAACACAACCCCAAAAACGTGACAATAGAATGCTTTATTAAAGGAACGTGAAAGCAGTGAAGGAGAGAGGGTTAGGGTAGGTTTCAGATAGCTTGTTGCAGATTACTTACAGACTCTTTAAATCCAAAGGTAGAACAGCTTCTCTTTATAGTAAATCTTGTATACTGGACAGATCTCTCTCTCAGACCTAGCAGCCAGAGCACGCTTGAATGGACCCCTCTCACAGGCTTTGCGTTCAAGAGATAGTTTGCACAGTTTCGATTTGCAAGATCAACTATCCTGAATAGACCCCTCTCATAGGCTTTAACATTCAGGCGACTGTTAACACAGTCTAACTTGTAGAATAAGCCCTCCTGGATAAACCTCTCTCACAGGCTTTAGCATTCAGGAGCTAGGTAGCACAATGTAGCTTGTAGAATAAGCCCTCCTGGATAAACCTCTCTCACAGGCTTTAGCATTCAGGAGCTAGGTAGCACAGTCTATATTATAGGACAGGATTACAGTACCAAAACCTTTAAGCCATCCGGCAATACTGCAATGGTGAAGATTTGTAAAAAATAAACCCAGCTTCACAGCGTCAAAACCTCTAAGCCAGCACCGTAAGTGCAGTTTTAGTTGCAGGTGTATCCTTCAAGCGAGTCACCAGGCCCTTCTGAGAGAACAGCCTTCATCCTGGCTCTCTCCAGCAACGGTCCTCCCCCGGATCTCCTCTGCTTGGCTGGATTTTTCCCTGCAGGCAAGACAGCCCCAGGATCACCGCAGGTGTATTAGGCCCCAGACAGGCTTCTGGACCTACTTGCAGAACTCACATCAGCACATCCTCAAAGCCTGAAGGGCCATGAGGGAAGAGAGAGAGATCACATGGCCACACCCAAATAAATACCCATTCCCAGAATTCATAGACGCCAGGAACCTCCTACAGAGCTTTTTCCAGAAAAAGAATAATTATTCATAACTCAGTGCAGTTGTATTTCTCATACTGGCCTGTTGTAACAGTGATACCTACTGACAACAGTGAGAAATGCACCACCTTGCTGAAATTAGGGTGAAGCCAGCTAAACTATGTACAATCAATCTGAGCTGATTACAGCTCAGCCAAAAACTAAATTTACATTATAGCCCACTCAATGTAACAGGGGGCTACATATATATATATTTTCAAGACAGGTGCAGTGAACAGCACAACGGTTCCAGATGAACTGCAAAACAGGCCATCCCACTGGTCATATATAGAAAATTCAGACAGGGATTGCTGCACTTAAAATTTATTGAAAGTCCAAAATAGACAAGAGTTACATGTTATGTTCCAAATAGCTAGCTTTCGGGCAAAGTACAAAACACTCTTCTTCAGGCTAGAACATAGAGGGGTGGGCATATCTCTCTATCTATCTATCTATCTATCTATCTATATATCTATCTATCTATCTATCTATCTATCTATCTATCTATCTATCTATCTTTCTATCTATCTATTTTTCATAATCTCTAAAGCCTCGTACACACGATGGGATTATCAGTCGACCGCACATCCAACTTTTCTCAAAATCGACTGTCCGTGATTTTGTCTAGCGTACTGATGGAAGTAAAGTTATCATTCAACAAAGGCGAATGTAGTGATGTGCTACGAGCATATAAAGAGGAAGTTAATTTCACGTGCGTCACCCTTTGGGCCCCTTCCGCTAATTTCGTGTTAGCAGAAGTCTGGTGAGCCTTGATTCACGATTTTCAGATCTTTACTGATTGGTCGTTCATCAACCAGCCATACTGAGAACTAGAGAGAGAAATCTTGCTGTTGTTGGGCTTGGAGTCCTTGTTTGGACCTTCACAGGAAGAGGAGAAAGAGGAGTTATTGGACCAAAAATTGGTTGCGTAATCATGACCAATTAGGTCATATGTCTTTATTCAGGGAGATAAAGGAGAATAATCCTGATGATTTTAGGAATTATCTCCAGATGACGTATTCCTGCTTTAACCACCTCTTGCCATTGAGTCCCCCTATATCCAGAAGCAGGACACATGCATGTGCCTTTTCATCACCCCTGAGCAAAGGCTTATAGCCACCTTAGCGACAGGGAGAAGCCTCCAGGACCTGACGCTCACTACTGGGATCACCCCCAGGCTCTTGGACTCATTATTTCTGAGACCTGCTCAGCCATCATTCAGGTGCTGCAGAAGAACTATATTAAGGTATGTTTCATATTAATACTACATTCTGTGTTTGTGCTTGCTAATGTTGTATTTTCCATTTTTTTGAACACATAATTGTCAAGATTAGAATATGCTGTGAATGTCTTCTTTGGCCTCATGCATGCTGTAAGGTTTTTCGGCTCCTTTTTTCCTCTACACGCTTATTTTCCTATACTAACCTCCCCAGCATGTTATCCTGTGTCCATACACACCCAACCTGGTAACTTCACAATGATTTTGGTGAGCTACATTTTGGGCCTTACCCCCCAAAAAAACACACACTTTTCATATGTTATTTGTGTGTTCTAAATCATGTAGAGTGCATGAGGCCTTATTATTATGTCAAAGCCTATTCCACCCCCCCAAAAATGTAAAGTCATCAGCTTAAAATACTGTATCTTCTGACATGTAATCTCCCATACACACTCTCCATCTTTTGGGGTCACATTTCCTTAATAATTACCCAAAACATGTAGTGCAAGGGCTTGCTTGATTACCTACTAATTTTACCTCCTAAGTTTGATCTTCTATCATATTGTTTGGTTCAATCTTAATGGAAACATGTGATTCTGATTGCCTAATGTGTATCTAGATTTGGATTATGACACTTCTTACCTGTCCACTGGGCTGGCAATAGATGAGGGAGTGGCCAAGCTAACAACCATTATTCCTGTAGGAAGCTCTCATGGAACTGGAGAGGGTTACCTGTCCAAAACATCTACCTGTTACCTCCTACCCCCTGAAAGCTGCCAAATGGGCCACCAGAGGGGGGAGAGGAAGTAGATAAGTTCACCTTACACTTTCTCTTTAAATCCTCTTTTAAGTCTATCCTTATGTCGCCAAAGCATTTTTGTGTCTAATATGATTGCAATGTTATGTGCTGAAGTAGTAATTTTGTGTTTTTTGCTTTTCCCCACAGTTTTCTTCCAACCCAGAGCAATGGCCGGAAGTTGCAGCCCAGTTTTTGCACCAATGGGATTTTCCCAACTGTGGGGATGCTATTGATGGGAAGCATGGGAGGATTGTCCCACCAGCCAACTCTGGGTCATATTACTGTAATTATAAAGGCTTTTGCAGCATAGTGATGCTTGCTGTTGTGTCTGCAAATTATGAGTTTATTTGTTTGACGTTGGGAAGAACGGGCACAACTCTGATGGAGTAGTAATTATGAAGACGGAGTTCTACAGGCAGCTCCAGAATGGCACCCTAAACTTGCCACCTGCAGAGCAAAATGTGGAGGGCCTCAATTTTGTCTTTGTGGCAGATGAGGCCTTTGCTCTAGGGGACCATCTTACGAAGCCATTTCCTATGTGCAAGCTGACCCCTGAGCAGAGTATATTAAACTAAAGACTGTCTCGCGCCAGAAGGGCAAGAATGCCTTTGGCATATTGGCAAATAGCTTCCGGCTCTTTTTGACTCCAATAAACCTGGCGTTATACAAGATTAACCATGTTGTGTTGTGCTGCTGCATCCGCCACAATTTTTTGCGCAAAAATGCTAGCAGCTACATGACCTCCCTGCCAAGTGACATTGAGCGTGCAGTGCCAGGCCCTAGTACAGCGGCTAAAGCGACTGAAGAACAAAAAATGATGCATTTACAACTCCTTCAAATTTTCCCTGCTCAAATTCACAGGAGTTGACAACATGTAAATTCACAGGTATAGATCAAGTAAATAAGAAGCAACACATGGTTTAGTCCAAATCTTTTTACAAGCACATTCACAGGTGCTTTTTTAAGGTGCTTAAAGGATAAAACATATTTGTGTATTTAGGCATTCGTCATATTTATTTGGTTAACCAGGTATGTCTGAAACCTTTACATACACATGAAAAAGTCACTCACTTCCAATGTTTGTGGAGAAGTGAAGGGCAAACAAGACATCAGTATACCAAGACTGTGTGGATGCTGCCTTCCTCACATATGAAAGAGGACCTTGTGAGCTGCTATACCCTATAATAACAATAGCTACTAACACTCTTCACATCCCTGAATGTGGTGATTATATCAGATAAAACTACAGACATATATAAAGATATATGCATATATATTGGTATAGCGCTTAAACTAATGAATTAAAGTGCAATAAACATTGTGCATAAATAGCAATAATCAATGTGCAAAAAAATGTACAAAGTTCATCAAAGTTCATCAAAAATTATCAAAAACTCACCAATACAGTTCATATGGTGAATAGCATTAAAAGTTCTCTAGTGCAGTATTCAATTCAAAACCATCCTCATCGGTACACATCCAATCTTCCAGACTTTCTCATGCTCAGTGCAGTGACTTTCTTTCAAATCTTCCTCTAATGGGAATCTTGGCTAAAGCCACATAACATTCAATACTGTGAACAGATCTTTCAGTGTGAACACACAGCACCCTGTGCCCGCCACCAGATGTGCCCTCACCTTAAGGGCGTATTAATAGTGCCTTTGTAATATGGGTATCTGTGATAATGAAACTCCTCCAGCCCAGGTATACCATAGATCTCATCAGCAAAACTATCCTTCTTCACATGGAGGCTTCACTACAACTCCACCGGATTTCACAGGTTACATGCAGGGACAACAATAACACCAGACATTGCGTAATCCTGTTTAACCAAACATTTATTTAAAACCATCAGTCAATGAAACACTCACATTTAAAACATCATAAAAATGCCTGCATGCATAAGAGTAGTGTGTGCAGAGCCATCACCTGTCTCAGGGATCTGCAGCTCCTTCAGGCAGGGTTGGACTCCAGCACTCCTCTCTGTGACTCTGTATCAAATCCTCGTCCTAATGCATCAACTTTATCAGCCCCTCCTACCGGTTTTGTCACCTCACGTGACTTCTTCTGGGAGATCTGGCAAGCCAATGATCATAAACATATTTATATAAGCCATCACCATTTTGCTGTGGTCCATACAGCAAAACAGCGGTGGCCATTTTCTTGAAGACTCCTAGTTCCACTGGTACAATAACAGTGCCCCTTCCTATGATGATGCCTTAGTACTGTGTAAGTGAGGATCACCTAGCGTTATTAGCTCTCCCACACTCACAGAATATTCATTAACAATAAAGGAGGAATTAGGAGTGTATCCTTTCTCCTATTCCCGAATCCAACGCCATCTTGCTTCCTCACATGGTGTGATCTGATCTCCCCTCCCTAAAATGTCAAAATTGAATCCACATCCACCTAGTGGCTTCTCACATAAAGTAGGTCCATGATTGCATTCCTAAAAGGTGTTTATTTCCAACCAACAACATTTCTAAGCCCCCAAATGACAAAGCGTGTAAATATGTGCTATATACCATCAGGGGGTATCAAATACAGTGTTTCCGGGGTGCAACCCCTTTATCAAAACTCCTCGAGTAGCTTTGATAAAGGGGGGGTTGCACCCCCAGAAAACTTCAGCTTAAAACCCCTGATGGTATCAACTGACGTGTTTTGGCGCTGCAACCTCCCCTTTATCAAAGTGACTCTAGTTTGGAGGAAGGGGGGGTTGCATCCCAGAAACAAGACGCTTGATACCCCGTGACGGTATATAACACATGTTCCATTTAAAAGTGTGTAAAATGTTTTTAAACATTAAAAAATAAAGTATGAACTTGAAAACCAAAAGAACAGCCAACAGTTGGCAACAAATACATTAGACAAGTCCAAGAGCAAATTAGAATTTGGCAAGCATGTCCTCACAATCAGTCAGTCTGTGCTGTAAAGCTGCACACCCCGTTATGGTCTTCACTGATCATAAGAATTTGGAATACTTACGCACTGCCAAGAGACTAAGACCCAGGCATGTTGGGCTTTATTCTTCTCCCACTTCCAACTACACATTACCTACAGGCCTGGGTCGAAGAATGTAAAGCCAGATGCCTTATCCAGAATGTTCAGCGAACCAGGAGGGTTCGCACCACCAGACACCATCCTTTCTCCCCAGCACTTCCTGTTGACCCAAGAGGACTTACTATCCCAAATAAGATGATCTCTGGCCAAAACCACTACGTCTTCAGACCCTAGGCTGACAATGAAGGATGGGTTGTGGTGGTACCATAATAAGATATTGATTCCAAAGGAACTACGCCTCTCAGTGCTGGAATTTAGCCACGACCACAAGCTTGCGGGACATTTTGGAGGTCACAAAACTGCGGAGCTGCTGTCGCACTCCTTTTGGTGGCCATCCACCGACAAGGACTGCAGGGAATATGTTGCCGCTTGTCCCGTCTGTGCCCAAAACAAAACCAGCCGGGCTAAAGCTTGGGGTCTGTTAAACCCGCTGCCCATTCCAGAGCGCCCATGGTCCCATATTTCGATGGACTTAATTGTAGAGCTACCTCCATCTGAGCAATTCAATTCCATCTTTGTAGTTGTGGACCGCCTTACCAAAATGGCACATTTTTTTTCCCATGAAAGGCACTCCTACCGCAGCTGAAACTGCAATGACTTGTATTAAGGAAGTGGTTCGACTTCATAGGATCCCCATCAACATAGTCTCAGACCGCGGGGTGCAGTTCACATCCCGGATCTGGAAAACCTTATGTACTGCATTGGGAAATGAATTAGCATTTTCATCGGCCTATCGCCCCCAAACAAATGGTCAGATGGAAAGAAATTATCAGACCTTAGAACAGTACCTCCGCTGTTACTCTTCCTTTGCTCAGGAGGACTAGGTCTTGCTGCTACCAGTAGCCGAGTTCGACTACAACAACAATATACACTCAGCTACCAAGCAATCTCCATTTTGGGCGAACCTCGGCTTGTTTCTGTTATATTTTTTTGGTGACAGATACCATGTCTAATTTAATTTATATTCTTTATTTTTTCTTCATAATAAAGAGTCACGTGCAGAAGAATACTTGCCTATTTTTTTTTAATCAAATTACAGGTTTGAAGCAGGCAGTTACATTAAAAAGGAAAGTAATAACAATTACCAAGGGACACCAACATAGTTAGTTTTTTCATATTTAAATCTCAGGGATAATGGTATTGTGGGAACCTCCAGAAAATATTATACAACAAGAATAATGTGAATAACAGGGGGGTAACAATAGGGGTTGCAGGGGTTACAATTGCAACCGGGCCCCATGCTCCAGGGGGCCCGTTTGCCTCCCTTGTACACGTGGATAGGAGGGATGGTGGGGGCGGCATTTAGAGGAACCAATCTCCTCCATTTTCCTCCTAATGGAAGAGATTGGTTCCTCTATATGCTGCCCCCGCTGCCCCTCCTATCCAGTTTACTTGTCTTTTGATGTTCCCAGGGTCCTTGTGAAAGGGACCCACTGTGGGACCGTAATAATGGGAGTAAAGGGCCCCAGGATCAGCGAGAAGAGGAAAGGGCCCTGGCCAGGGGTCAGGGAGGGTCCTTCATAATTTCTTGCACCGGGGCCATGAAGGTTCTAGTTAATTGTACTGCGTGTACGGGCCGTACGAGTCATAGTCTTTAAGAAATATATATTCTCCCTTTATACAGTCAGAGCCATCAATTAATAACAAGATCTAAAACACTTTGTAAGTATATACACTCAATGCTTTCGCATTTTGAATGACAATTATTCAGTCATGCAACACTGTACCCATATTCATTTTTTTACCTTTTTTTCCCACACAAATAGAGCTTTCTTTTGGTGGCATTTAATCACCACTGGGTTTTTTATTTTTTGCGCTATAAATGAAAAAAGACTGAAAATTTTGTTAAAAAATGCACTTTTCTTTGTTTCTGTAATACAATTTTGCAAATTAGTAATTTTTTGTTCATTAATTTGGACCAAAAGTTATACTGCTAGATATCTTTGGTAAAAATAACCCAAATCAGTGTATATTTTTTCATCTTTGTGAAAGTTATAGAGTTTACAAGCTATGGTGCCAATCACTGAAAATTGATTACACCTGATGTACTGATGATCTAATTTCTTGTGACATTAACAAGCCAGGACAGTACAAATACCCCCCAAATGACCCCTTTTTGGAAAGTAAACAGTCCAAGGTATTTAGTAAGAGGCAGAGTGAGTTTTTTGAAGTTGTCATTTTTTCCCATAATTCTTTGCAAAATGAAGGTTTTATTCACAAAATTGTCACATTACCAGGTTATTTCTCTCACATGGTATGTTCATACCACAAATTACACCCCAAAATACATTCTGCTACTCCTCCTGAGTATGGTGACACCACATGTGTGAGACTTTTACAGAGCCACATACAGAGGCCCAATATTGAAGCTTTAGGGTACTTTTTACACTGGGGCGGGGGAGCAGCAGCAGTAAAACACCGCAATGGCGCCGTTATGCAGTAGGGAGTGGGGCACTTTTAACCCCCAAAAAGGGGTTAACAAGGGGTTATAACCCATTTCAGAAGCGGTGCTAATTGATTTCAATCAAGGGGGGGTGTAGGAGCTGTGTATACACTGCTTAGCGCACTGCCCCAAAGATGCAGCTTGCAGGACTTTTTTTCTCATCCTGCACGCCCACCCCCGCATTGTGAAAGCATGGGGGGGGGGTAGTTTTTCCGGTGCTGAATAGGTGCTTTTTAGCACCGCAGCGCCTGAAAAATGACCCAGTGTGAAAGGGGTCTTAGGTGTTCTAGGAGCATAAACGACACATCTCACACAGGTGGCACCAATGGGCACAGGTGGCACCAATGGGCACAGGCAGCACTTGTGGCACTGTAGTGGCACTGATGGGCACTGTAGTGGCACTGATAAGCACTGTAGTGGCACTGATGGGCACAGGTGGCACTGATGGGCACTGTGGTGGCACTGTAGGGCACTGATGTGGCACTGGTGGCACTGATGTGACACTGATGTGGCACTGTAGTGGCATAGGTGGCACAGATGTGGCACTGGTGGCACAGATGTGGCACAGATGGCACAGTAGGACACAGATGTCGCACTGTATGGTACTGCTGGGCACTATAAAAATCGAAAAGACTTACAGTTGGGCACACAATGTGAGGAGAGAGCCAAACCCCGGATAACCCTGCATTGTTTACATTTTGATCACTCCTTCATTGGATGGCCCTGTCATTGGCCCTTTATCGAGATTTGTGACACGCCGGGTCCCTTGAACACGGCGAGCATGGAAAGTCCAGCGTGCCCACCCCAGGGGGCATGCAATTCTGGGAGGATGTCATTGTACGTCGTCCCAGAATTAACAGACCTTGCTATAGCCATCATTGTTCATCATGGTTTAGATTGTGTGTGCAGCAAGAACCAGAAGATTGTACCAGTAAGTTATTATTTCCTACAACTAGAAAATCAATAAAGTGAATGTTGCAATGGGCGGATATACATCTGATAATTCATCATGGAACATTCATTCTATGCACACTGTTATATATTCCACTAGCTGAGACGGATTTAATGTTATTTCAGTAAGTCCCAGCATACTTCTACACTTCCTCCATATATACGCATAATCTTTGCTGCATAGTTCACTACTAATGTGAGAGGATCGGGCTTACACTGAGCCAAGCGTGTTTTGCATTACATGTTTTTATGAACTTTGTCATGTGGTAAACACACAACAAAAACACAGGACTGCAACATTTGGGATACCATTAATTTTGCATATTGCCACATTTTTAACCTAATTCTACTACTACTAACCACTTGCCGACCGACTACCGCAGATGTACTGCGGCAGGTGGGCTCTATTGCATGAAACAACGTACCTGTACGTCATTTCGTACAATAGACACTGGGGGCGTCTGGACAGAGGGGGAGTCATTCTGGCGGACCCGATGTCTGCTGGCCACCTGTAACTGTTCCCCAGAGAGGCAGAACGGCGATCTGCCTATGTTATCAAGGCAGATTGCCATTTTGACAAAGAAGAAGTTAGAGATCTTGTGTTCCTGCTAAGCAGGAACATGGATCTCTGTCTTCATCCAGTCAGACCATCCCCCACACAGTTAGCAAACACCTCCTAGTGACACACTTAACCTTTCGATCGCCCCTGATGTTAATCCTTTCCCTATCAGTGTCATTAGTACAGTAACAGTGCATATATTGTTAGCACTGATCACTGTAATAATGTCACTGGTTCCTAAAAAAGTGTCGAAAGTGTCAGGTCTCCAATTTATCTGCCGCAATGTCGCAATCCCGCTAAAAAATAGCTGATCGCCGCCATTACTAGTAAAAGGAATAAAATAAATATAAATGACATAAAAATGTCCCATAGTTTGTAGACACGATAACGTTTGCGCAAACCAATCAGTATTCGCTTGCTGGGATTTTTTTTTACCAAAAATATGTAGCAGAATACATATTGGCCTAAATTGCTGAAGAAATTTGATATTTTACATTTTTTTTATTGAATGTGTTTTATAGCAAAAAGGAAAACAATTTTTTTTTTTTTTTTCAAAATTGTCGCTCTCTTTTTGTTTATAGCGCAAAAAATAAAAACCACAGAGGTGATCAAATACCACCAAAAGAAAGCTCTATTTGTGGGGGAAAAGAGGAACATCAATTTCATTTTGTTACAGCGTCGCACGACCATGAAATTGCCAGTTAAAATGACGCAGTGTCGTATTGCAAAAAAATGGCCTGGTCATTAAGGGGGTAAAACCTTCCAGGGCTGAAGTGGTTAAAGTCAAAATGTAAATTTTTTTTTGCTTTTAAAGGTAAATGAGAGTCTTTTTGACCACAGATCTCTCAATAAATAGAACCTGCCATTTTTATTTCTATTACAAGGGATGTTTAAGTGATAAAAAAATAAAAATAGAGGGACAGTGTAAATATAAAAAATAAAAAGTAAAATAAATAAGAATAAAAAAAATTAAAGTGCCCCATCCCTCAGTGCTTGCGTGCAGAAGCGAACACATAAGTAAGTCGGCGGCATATGTAAACGGTGTTCACACCACACTTGTGAAGTATTGCCACGGTCGTTAGAGCAAGAGCAATAATTCCAGCACTAGACCTCCTCTGTAACTCTAAACAGGTAACCTGTAAAATTTTTTAAAGCATTGCCTATGGAGATTTTTTAGTACCGTAGTTTGTCGCCTTTCTACGGGCGTGCACAATTTTAAAGCATGACATGCTAGGTATCTATTTACTCTGCGTGACATAATCTTTCACACCATACAAAAATTGGGGTACATTTAGTGTTTTGGATTTTTTTAATTCAAAAAAGTGTATTTTTTCCCAAAAACTTGCATTTGAAAGACCGCTGCACAAATACAGTGTGATATAAAATATTGCAACAATCGCCATTTTATTCTCTAGAGTCTCTGCTAAATGTGTATATAT
Source organism: Glandirana rugosa (assembly GCA_018402905.1). Taxonomy (NCBI): domain Eukaryota; kingdom Metazoa; phylum Chordata; class Amphibia; order Anura; family Ranidae; genus Glandirana; species Glandirana rugosa. The sequence continues at coordinate 447,212 of BLSH010506231.1, read as the reverse complement.
ATATAATGTTGTGGGGGTTCTAAGTCATTTTATAGCAAAAATACTAATTTAAACTTGTAAACAAAAAGTTCCAGAAAAGGCTTGGTCAGCAAGCTACTGTACTAAAGTATAAGAAGTGAATTTTTATACTTTAGGATTTTTCTCCAGGTGATTGTTAGATTGTTACTGGCATTATTCTAAAGGCCTGTACACATGGTACAATTCTCGGCCAAAAACTATTGTACAACAGCCTGTTGTACAATAATATGACCGTTAGTACGCTCCATTTGACAGCAGATTTTGAATTATCGTCCAACAGAAGTTGTATGAAGACACAAAACTTTTGTCTGCCAACAAGGCGTAGTACAATTTTCGGCTCGTCTGTACAGAAGTTGGACAAACAAAAGTTGTAAGTACAAACACGCATGCTCGGAATCCAGGAAGTGTTCGGTCGTGTAAAGCTGTGTCCGTAATTCACAATTCACATTCACCTGAACTTCCTCTTTATACGCTCCTAACACGTCACTAAGTTTGGCTTTGCCAAACGATAATTTGACTACCATCAGTATGCTAGACAAAATCACGGACAACCGATTTTGAGGAAAGTTGGGCATGCGGTCGTACAACAATCGCATTGTGTGTACATCTTTGGATTTGCTAACCAGAACTTGGGACACACAGAATTTGATTACCTCTAAACTCTGACAGCACCGAAATGAGCAGTGTGAATAAATCCTTTCCAGTGGTGGCTGGTGGTTTTTTATTCTGGGGGGGGGGGGGCAGCAAACAATCTCCTGATGCTTTTAGTCTTACCAATAACTTATGCGCTATATGCAGTCCTTTATTATTCCATATACATTTCTTAATTAATGATCTAAAAATCTTAAAATATGACCCTGGGATACATATCGGGAGGGTTTAGAAGATATACAGTGCTTTCAGGAGGGTCACCATTTTGACCACGCTTATCCTGCCATACACCTGGCTATACACCTAGACGTGCGACTCTGCGCTCCCACGGCCATCTCCTGTATTTGCCTGGTTAACCTTATATGAGCTGAAATTTTATCCTGACAAAATGTGAGTGTTACTTACTATGTTTGCATCTATGCATATTAAAATGTCTAAACGGGATTACGCTATGGTCTTGTGTGTCTCTCATTGCATTTTCTGAGGATCGCTGGAGAGTTCCCACGCTGCATCGATGAATGTGTGAGAGTTACATCTGAGCTCACTAGGGAGTTACTAAGTCCCTGCAGGCATTTTTTGGCTACTCCATTAATTTGGAAGCCATACGGTTCTGGTAAGCGGCTTTCTAATCAACGGTGGTGGACTTGGACACTTTTATGCGGATCGCTCAGCCTTTCTACACTGGGTGTTAGTCTTTTCCTCATGAGAGACGCTTTTCATATATATACTGCTTAGGACCATTGATTAATTGTGCATTTATATCAACCCAGGACTGCTAATTGCTTTTGCTATTAATATCATATTATCACATATTTATGTGGTTGTGTTATCTTTTATCAGTGTTTATATATGTTCTAATTGATCATTTATAATATCATTTGTGTGTTATGCGCCAATACTTGCTCTTATTTAGCTTATCCTGCCAAATCTGGGCAATCTGTTGGCATGATATCCCTTCAGAACCTGTCAGACTTTATTAAGCAAGGGCAGGTAGTTATCTTGATCTAGGTCCCTTTCTGATGCAGACAAAGATATGCCCAGATATTTTAGCCCCTTTGGCTTCCACACAAAGGGGAACAAAGGTCTAAGTTCCCTACATTCTGCTGAGAGATTTCGGTTTTCTCTAAAATAACCTTTAAATTAGATATTTCCCCGTACTTTTTCAGCTCTGCCAAGATGTTAGGCAGCGACTGTGATGGAATGGATACATATCACATAATGTCATCTGAAAATGCGGACACGTTTCCCTGTTGTAATTAGGGTGCTAATTAAAAGGTGTCTCAAGCTTTAGAAATGCAGTGTCATTTAAATTAGGAATGGAATTGGGCTGGTAGCAAATAATATGAATATGTAATATGGAATAACAATATATGACAACACAATAATAATGACAAAAATAGTTAATCATTGTAGCTTGCTGTCTCCTCCCTGTCTTACATTGATATAAAAGCAGCAGATTTTCCGTGGATAATAATTGAGTTTATTCTGCTTCAACGAGACAGTCTCTGTACGTAAGTCATGTTTGTTATTTGTCAGTCTGTGTAGAGTATACCATTTTAAGATGCATACCTAGACATTTTTTTTGTATTGGATATAATGGTAAAGGATTAGAACCCCTGTATAGTTTTTACTCCTCCCTGGAGCTCCGTTTTTCATGCACTTAGTGTCCCAGTGTCAATAATTTTATAATGTGCAATTATATAGTATTTTCTGTTTGGGTAATATAAATTCATTATTTGGAGTAAAAAATGTCTAGTGCTCACCAATATACTATCATTGAACTCAGTAGTAAACTCTGCCCATAGTGTCAGAAAAAATAGACATCAAAAAGATATATAAATAAAGAAAAATCCAACTCATAAAAGATGATGCAATACCTAAGGATCACCACAAGATGTCATCTTTGCACTCATCGCATTCCAATCAATCAAAGTCTTTATGTGTATGTGTAGCAATCGTACTCTGACTTTAAAAAAGTGCAAATGCAATATAAATAAAATATTTAGGTCCAACATGAAAACGGTCAATATGTGCTTTATAAGTAAAGTGCAACTGTAAAAAAGAAAAGTTCCACAGAATTATAACGGCACACTCTAAATGAAAAAAAGAGAGTATAATAGCTAGAATTCACAACCGAGGTCATCTGTGCACTCTTAGTAGAAAAAATTATCAAGTGCACTAATAGGATTCTATACAATCAAAATCTTACCATGTTTGTGTGTAAATACCAATAAAAGTGCAAATGCAATATAAATGACATTTTCCAACTCAATATAAGTACAATCAGGTGTGTTAAGCATAGATAAAGTGCAATAGTGATAATAACCTATAAAATTAAAACAAAATATCTGTGCAAAGAAATCTAAAAGTGCTGCAAATAATATTGAAATTTGACCAGCATAGAGCACAATGGAATCTGTAAAAATATATTGGATTGAATAAAAAAACAGTAATGAGAAAAAAGGAAAAATAGTACACAATAGTCCCAAAATAAATTTCCTGGAATTCTAATAATGAAAAAGAGTTCCAAATGTTCTACTGCTGGCTCCAAACGTTGAATCACTGCACAGAGAAGCTGGAAAGGAGGGGAGAGAAGGACAGGGCGACACAGCCCGTAGGATCCCAGCCCAGCACCCTTCACCCATGGTGTGCCTAGCCTCTTACCTCCCAGGGAGACCCCAGTGGGTCTAGTAGAGCCTAGAAATGGATAATGGAGTTTTCTCCAGTTCACTATGCTCTTTTAACCATCTGTCTTTAAAGATTTTAACTCAAAATATATTTTGTCCCAACACACTAATAATGACAAAAATAGTTAATCATTGTAGCTTGCTGTCTCCTCCCTGTCTTAACATTGACATAAAAGCAGCTGCTTTTTCTGTGCATAATAATTGAGTTTATTCTACGTCAAGGAGCCAGTCTCTGGTATGTAAGTCATGTTTGTTATTTGTCAGTCGGTGTAGAGTATACCATTTTAAGATGTATACCTAGTCATTTTTTTTTGTATTGCATATAATGGTAACGGATTAGGACCCCTGCATAGTTTTTACTCCTCCCTGGAGCTCCGTTAGAGAGACTTTCATGCACTTAGTGTCCCAGTGTCAATCATTTTATAATGTGGATTTATAAAGTATTTTCTGTTTGGGTAATATTAATTCACTAGGCTCTTTTAACCATCTGTCTAAAGATTTTAACTCAGAATATATTTTGTCCCTCCACCTAATTAAGAAACTGAGATTATGAAGCAGAGATGATCAAATTCATATCATATTCATTTCTTATCATTTTCATGAAACTTGTTTAATGAGTATTTCTAATAAGTGGATAAGGATGCCTCTTTGAACACGCATCAGATCTCCATATGGACTGATTTCCAGATATCTGAACTGATTGAACAACAGGGTCATAGCATACTAACATGAAGTTACTTACGTATGAGCAGTCTCCAACCTACGACCAGTGGGGATTGAGCAGCTTTAAGAGTCATGGCAGAACTTAGAATCCATTATCACCAGCGGCTCCTGGGTGGAGAGTGACCGGGCTTCTGCCAAGCCACCCTAAGGGAACCCCTGCCCGACCATTGGGACATTAGGAGAGGAAGCACACGATTTATATTACCCAATTGCGGACAAGAGAGGGACTGGGTAAGCCTTGAGTCCTGACGGTGGTGGATTACACTGATTGCACTTGTGCACACTGTGGTGGTGGTATAAGGTGTACATTGTAGCCCACTGATGTCTAGGATGTACTTCACTATATGACCCTTTTTTTGTCCATGCCCAACATCCTGTGATGACAACTTGGGAGGGACACCACTGTACCCCTTGCACAGGATGAATGTGAAGGGTCTACAAACTTCAAGTCTGACAACACGTTCAAGTGGGGTGGAGTGTAGCAGTGTGCATTTGCTCACCATGCTTAAATGCAGGTGCAGACACCTTTAACTCCTTTTCCCACAACTACCTAGAGAAGACATGTTTCTCTGCCTGCCTCCCTTAGCAGCTCAGAGAAGCCAAACCTGATGAGATATTGCTGGTTGGGTAAGTGATCTGCAACCAAGAGTGGTGGGCCCTCTGCTATCAGGTCCTGCGTGAAGGCAACCCAACCAGAGCCTAACGGTATGCAGCAGAGTACCCCATTTTCTGTGTTCATCCTTGGATCTCTCCAGCTGTTCATTTGTTTTACCAGAGCTACCTTGGACTTCACTGTGCGGTTGATACTGTCTATGAGGAGAATTGTAAAAAGCTGTTTAGTACTGTTCTATTGACTATAAAGACTAATAGAGACTATGCCATATTACCCTGTTTAAACAACAGACACATTTCTGTGAACAGTTGGTGTTTATGCAGCGTTCGCTATCTGTTTTGTATTACACTGCAGTGTATGCATGCTCTTTGCAAGTGATGGCTATTCTCTGTCTGTTAATTTGGCTTTTTGATTTGATCTGATTACCCATCCTATGACAATACTCAATATAGTAAAGAAATATGCTAAACAAAACAGTTTGTTACCCCAGCATTTCATATTCTTGATATGTGCCTGCTGTATCATGTACTTATATGAAACAGTGTTCTGTTCTCTTCGTGTTGCTTCCTCTGTGTGAAATCCCCGGGGTTCTTGCCAGTTCATCTGAGTTCCTTTGAAAACTGACCACACTAAGCAGGAGAACACAGCATGGTCAGTTCTCTAGCTATGCTGGGAACTCAGTGTGCTCTCCTCCAATGATCAGACTTGTCCTGACACGACCTGAATGGGTTTTTTTTTACAAGGTGATCGTATACAATCCCTCTAGATAGAATTAATTGTTACAATTCATCTGGACCATGTATACTGTGTAGAGATCAGCATATGCCTTTGTTGGCATTACAGTTTTTTGGTACCTTAAGTTACAAAGTAAAGGTATCATTAGGAAATTAGGAAATGAACTGTTAGGGTTTGTTGCTAGTTTCAAACTTTTAACATGTTGTCTAAAGTAAAATCAAACTACTTGTTTAGAGTAAAGCCTCGTACACACGTGACGACGATCATATACAACAGGTCGTACGAACGACCGTTGTATGCAAAATCGTTCGTACGCGCGATTAGAACAGCCGACATACGACGGTCGTACAAGGGGAGTTGTATGAGCAGACTAGAAAACTTGGTCGTACCAATAAGCGCTCATACGACCGTTGTATCGTGTGTACAGAGAAGTTGGTCCAACAAGTTGTATTGTGCAAAACACG
>BLSH010506231.1:420021-437706 GCA_018402905.1 Glandirana rugosa | reverse complement strand
GATGTTTGATACCAAATACCGCAAAAATAATAAAAAAATGCTACTAGACGCTAAAAATAGTCCTGACGTTATAACACCGCCTGAACAGACTGCAAAAACTGTGAAAAACCCTGGTTACTGCAAAATATGTCGCTAGTCTAGCTTTTTATCGGTGACTAATGACATATTTACAGTAACCGTCCCTTCCCCAATTGTGATTCCCCCGTCACTTCCCCAATTTACACAAGGGACATACACAAGATTGACACCCCCCGCCCCGATTGTCCCCGTATTGTCTAGACAGAACGGGGGGGAGCACAAATATTGCAACCAAGGGGCAAGACCGAGAGACACTGGTCTAGCGCACAGAGACCGCCTGTAGCGCTCTCGCGCGGACCGTGCTCGGTTTCCCCTCCTGTAGATAACACCATTATTAGCCTCTTCGTATCCGATTGACGGCTACAGCATGGATCTAAATTGCCGGTAGGCCGTCAATAGATGTCCTCCCCTTTGGCTCGTGCCAGGCGCGCTCTCGCGATGTCCGCCAGAGACACGCGATCTGGTCACAGAGAGCCAGAACGGGGAACCAACGTTATAAACACGAGGGGGGGCAAGACAGATCTGTTATGCCCCTGTTAGCCCCGCCCCCCACAGTTAGAACACATACAGGGAACACATTTAACCCCTTCACTGCCCCCTTAGTGTTAACCCCTTCCCTGCCAATGACATTTATACAGTAATCAGTGGCTATTTTTCGATCTGATCGCTGTATAAAACGTCATTGGTCCCAAAAAGTGTCAAAAACGTCAGACAAGTCCGCCACAATATTGCAGTCCTGATAAAAATCGCAGATCATCGTAAAAAAATAATAAAAACGCCATAAACCATAGTTTGTAGTTGCTATAACTTTTGCGCAACCCAATCAATATATGCCGATTGTAATTTTTTTTTTACCAAAAATATGTAGAAGAATGTAGAAGAATATATGTCAGCCTAAACTGATGAATACATTTGTTTTTTTCTTTTTGGATATTTATTATAGCAAAAAGTAAAAATAGTTTTTTTTTCAAAATTGTCGCTCTTTTTTTGTTTATAGCGCAAAAAATAAAAACCCCAGAGGTGATCAAATACCACCAAAAGAAAGTTCTATTTGTGGGAAAAAAAGGATGCCAATTTTGTTTGGGTACAATGTCGCACAACCGCGCAATTGTCATTCAAATAGTGACATCGCTGAAAACTGAAAATTGGCCGGGCAGGAGGGGGGGGTTTAAGTGCTCAGTAAGGAAGTGGTTAATAACTGCTAGAAAGCTGCAGAACCCAAAGTCCAAATAAACTTACTGTATATACTCACATAGAAATAAAAATACCAAGCTGTAAATCACCAACATGTGCCAAAATAATTAACATTTGCTGAAACCATGTAATGTAATTTGAGATAGAAACAAATGTACAAACAAATCTTAACATGCAAATCCATAAAATACTGTATATGGCTTTTTGACAAAGGACTATAAAGAAAATCCACTAATCAATCTTGCTCTGTGATCGGTGATGATTCCGTGCAGAAGAAGCCTGATGAAGTTGGTGATGTAACATGTAGGGCAGAGCACTGAGCCTGGGTAGTGTTGCAGAGGAAAGAGGACTTTCATGCAGCAGCCCTGCTTTCATTATGAGACCAACCAAATCATTCTCTTTGTTCCTCCTAAGACCTCCTGCTCTCTAGTTCCCTTGTCACCTCTTTCCATGCTCACGTCCAGGTATTTTCCAGAGTCACTTCCATCATACTAGCTCATAATGCCATTGCCTTTGCAGGAGATTTTTTTTTTTTTTTTTTGCAAGTCGTGGTTTACTACCGCTGTAAGCTTTGTTAGTACATTTGTTTCCACTGCAAATTACCCAGCACATGCTTTTAGAACATATTGTTTTGGCACATGATTATTTTGAAACATGTTAATAATTTACAGAGTGGTACATTATTTTCATGAATGATTGCAATTACTAAGTAATTAGATTGGATGCCATTTCTTAACTTTCAATACATTTATCTGCACTAATTTATTAAAGTATTCCTTGTGTCTTCTAAATTTTATCCATGTTTTGTAAAAGTGTCTTTTTTAATTCGCACCGCAACTGGCCCACATGTATGTCGATTGGCTCCATTGAAAGCTGGTCTGGTTCACATGTTATTCAAATCAGAGGCTGCTCAAAATGTACCTGATTCACATACAGTATATGTGAATCGAGACTTAGGCATTTAAATTATATGAGAGAGAAGGCATCCATTTACTTGCTAGTCATAATTAGGACACTAAGGCTTGGTTCATATTAGTCTGCTGTGCAAATCACATGCGATGTCTGTGCAATGCCAATTCAGCCATACAGATTGTATGACCGAATATGCATTGCATTTGGACCAAAGTCGTGCAGGACCCTTTTTTGGGTCTGCACCAGAATCGGATCGCGTGGGTGTTCACACCCATGCAATCTGATTCATGTCGGAAATGACAGTTTGCACTGCAATATGCGAATCAAGCCGGGGGTGTCATTAACTTTTCATTGACATTCCCAGCGGTTCGCATATGGAAGTGTGAACTGCCTGCGATGTGGGAACCTGCAATGGATTTGCAGGGTTCTCACATCGCACCTATGTGAACTGAGCCTATAACTGCTACTATACTCCACTTTTTATAAAACATTCTCGAGAAGATGGATGTGGTTACAAGACGTGCCGTGTACTGAGTAAACCTTTACAAAGTAGTTAGACCTGAATCTAATTTTTTTGTGCAGAGTTTACCCCTGAAGGTGCCGTGTTTCTCAGGTCCCCTGTTTCCATTGCAAAAGGCTCTCTGGGTATCACACCACACTCTCTGATAGATAAGGGTTGAAGGGTGAACATTTATTGTAACAACACACTGTAAATCAACAACCAGAATAGGGAAATGCAGCAATAAGCACTTTAACAAGAATCTCTATACCATTGGAGTTCCTGACTTAGGGGCAGTGTTAGGATAGTGGTCCAACAGTCTCTGGTAATCACTCTCCCACTGGCCAGTGAGTTGGAGTCCCACAAACCCAGGAGTAAGTGCCTAAACAGTGTCCCAAGAGGGCAGCACTGCTTATTTAATAGCCAGTAGCCTCTCACCAACATATAAGATGATGATTCACCTACTCCCATTCTCAATCCAGGCCCAATGATGCCAGTTGTAGTGATGTCCTCCCCACAACCAACACCAGGCTTGACAGTGGCATTCCCACAGACCAGGAGATGTCAGCAACTCAGCCTTTCTGCATCTCCAACAGTGTGGAAAATCACCCAATAGCAGCAAACAAACTGCACTCTGTGCTCCACAATGTCCTCCCAACAAATATCCCAAACCCAAGCCCAGAAATATTCATTGCTTCTTTTCCTTTTTTCTGTGGTATTGCAATCAAATCTGCAGCACAGACTTAGTCTTCCTGGGGCCTACATTCCTCAGAAGTCATAGCCAGGGGAGTTGCTAGGTCTACAAAAGATCTGGGGCTAGAGCCTATAGCAGCGAAGTAAGTCATACGCTTGGGTGGGCATACACATGTATATAATATACGTGTGTGTATGTATAAAACATTGTTACGTATCTAAGTGCGGATCCCATGATTTGTTATTATTGATTGATTGGGTCCCCAGAGCCCTCCTTGTTACATCAGGATCCCCAGAGAGCCCCCCCATTAACATCAAGGTCCCCAGAGCCCCCCTCATTACATCAGGGTCCCCAGAGAGCCCCCCTTACATCAGGGTCCCCAGAAAGCGTCTCTACTTACATCAGAGACCCCAGGGAACCCTTCCTTACATCAGGGTCCCCAGAGAACCCTTCCTTACATCAGGGTCCCCAGAGAGCCTCCCCTTACATCAGGATCCCCAGAGAGCTGCACTGCCTTACGGGGACAGAGAGGGACACAGTGTGATGAGGATAGAGAGGGATGCTGGGGACATGGAGGGACGCAGTGCAATGAAGATAGAGAGGGACGCCAGGGACAGAGGGGGACGCAGTGCGATGAGGATAGAGGGGGACGCCGGGAACACAGAGGGACGCAGTGCAATGAGTATAGAGAGGGACACCGGGGACAGAGAAGGAGGCAGTGTGGACGGGGACACAGAGGGATGCTGTGCAGACAGGAGGACACTGGGGATGACACAGGGGGACACCATGGGGGGGGAGGACACAGAGGGACACCGTGGGGGGGGGAACACCACGGGGGGAGGACACAGGGGGACACCGTGGGGGGAGGACACAGGAGGACACTTTGGGAGGGAACCAGGAGAGTATCATGGGGCCTCCTGTGGTCCTGTTGGGGCCCAGGCCGCCTACATCTAGCTGACCCTCCCCCTGAGTGGCGGCCCTGGTGTCTCTAGACTCCTGTAAAAAAAATTACACAGCCTCCCCGATGCCTTTAATAATAAGACCTCTCATGGTGAGCTGCTCACTTCTGGCCCCTCCTCTCTTCTCGTCCATCCCAGGTGTTGTCATGTACAAGCACCTGGGGTGGATGGGAAGGAACGAGGGGCCGGCGGTAGCAGCGTGTGTTGCAGTCTTGCAGAGCCTCTCATGGGACACCCTAATGCCCGGGCACTACTGCACCTGATAAGAGACTCGGGACTATGGAGCCCAGATTCTGGGCTATGGCCCCAGAAGCCACCCCCTAGCATTGCCACTGACTTCTACCAGAGGCAGAGCTTCCTCTGGCTACACATAGTCCTGCAGCAGCAGTCAGTGTTCTCTCCTCTCACACAGCTGCTCCTAAAGTTCTTTGGCAGCTTGGGGAGGGGAAAAATAAGGTGCGAGGCAGCAATGGTAACAGTGTCAGAAATACCCTGGTTCGTGCTGCCAAACAGAGAAGCACTGTGGACCGGGACAGCTGCAGACCACCAGGGGCTACCTACATAACAATTAGAGGTCAGTCCTCATAAAACTGATATTTTTAGCAAATGATGGTCCCAGGTTGGGTAGTTATCCAATGGATTGTACTCATGAAGGTTTTGACTGTCAGACAAAGTTTTACTACTGCTGCAGTTCTACACCAGTTGCATTATCCACAAGATATAGAAAAAAGCAAGAGGATGAGTGAGACCACTTTTGAAAAATACATTTTGAGCCAACTTGTTATTTTTATAATTTTGTTTCATTCTACTGCTAAGTAATTTGGGATGCAGCTGATTATTCCTATGCACCATTTAATAATATGCCCTAACCTGTATTCATCTCTTCTTTTGCAGGATGCAAAGTATACAAATAGGCCATGGAAGTCACATCAGTGTTGAAAACACAGCACATTTCCTCAGCTAGTAACCTACACTACAAAATGTTTTATTAAACGTGATGTCTATTCTACTGCATTAACTGGCCAAATGATTAAATGTTTCAATGTGCAACATTTAATTAAAATAATGAAAAAACAACAATTAAACTAAAATCTAAAAAATGCAAGCGTGTTGTGTTATGTAACCGTTTTTACATTGCCAAGTAAAATAAATATGCTTCTTATCTTACACAGGTATGATAATGATCAGCTTATAGTTATACACATATGTACAGCCCTGTATAAGACAGCCAAAATAGTTACTACATCTGCCTGTAAATCTCAAAAGCTCCAGGCTAACTAAAATCAAATGGTCGGTGAATTAGGCAAGGCTTAGCACCAGAAGTGTTTTAAGATAGTGGTGGGACCAGGGCAAACCTCTAATGGGTGGTACCTTATACTGTCTTTTCATTACTTCAGTGCAAAAGCATCACTACAGTAATACAGCAAATAGAGACAGAGCACCACAGGCTTTGTGGAACTACTGTACAAATCCCATCATACATTCTGAGAGTTGTAGGCCCACCTAGGTTTATCCCTCTAATTTTCTTGACATCTCACCCCCTTTAACTGGGGAAAATAAACTGATTTATTTCATAGATTGGTCATTTAGTGCTAATCACCCACTTTAGCAAATGTTTCTGACCCAGTATTCAAACTTATTTTTGGGCAATAAGTAAAAGTACTTTTAAGAGGGCCTATTCACTACTGCAGGCATGGCCACCGGTGTGCACTGGGAGGAACAGTGCCAATGTGCCAATCCTGGTGCATCAATTTGTTTATTTGTTTTTTTCCGTTTTAGCAAGAACGTTATGCCACAATCAGTATTTCATTTAGTTCTATTCACTTCAGCAGCATTGCGATGCAGCAGCTTGCATCACAACACACTGCAATTTTTTCAGTACATACCATCACAATGCAGTGGTTAAACTGACTCAATAGAAAACAAGGCAAAATGCCTTGCTTTTGCGTTGGGACTGAGCTAATCAAGACCATGAATGGGCCCTAAAACAAGCCCTCATTTAGCTTTGTAACTATAGGCATTGTGGAGATATTACATTTCAAACTTTGCAGTATAAGCAGGGACATCTTTTTTTTCTAGGGGAGCAGATCTTGGTTGCCTTCTAACTCTCTAATGTAAACATCCAACAGATATTTCTAAGCTGTCAGAAACCTATTAAAATCTGACTTTACAGTATTCGTCTTGGTCTTGATCCTGAAGAATGAATTAGTTCACAGTACAAAATAGATAGAGAGATGAGTGAGGGCTTGTTTTAAAGCTCATTTACTGCGTGTAAAAGGTTTAACGTCTAACATCTGGACACAGGTGCTCTTTAAACACTAGTCCACCAAAATATCAAATATAATCTTTTCTTGTGGCCCAATCAGGGTAACATATGAATGCATATCATAATCTCTATAAAACACTATAACAACAGTGAGTTTAGCTGAAAATGACTACTACAGTAAAAAAGTTTGGAACACAAATTCTTGAGATCTTCTTCATGAACAGAGTCTGTCTCAATGCAGTCTGGGGTAGCTCTGGTAACACAGGGGAACAGTTTGATAGATCCAATGGTCAAGGACAGTGGGCCACTACAGTGGAAATCAAGTAGGAACATTGATTTTTTTTTTGTTGATTTTTTTGTCTGGGTATAGATCTATGTTTGTCATAAGGCATGTTTGAAGCCATTTATTGTTGATTGTCTCACTAACTCTGCGAGAAGTTTCTTCCAAGCATCAACTACCCTTTCAGTAAAATAATACTTTCTAAAATTAGTTTTGAACTTTCCTCCAGTTAGTTTGAGGTCATGTCCCTGTGTTCTTGATTTTGGTTTCATATTGAAAAAACTGCCCTCTGACCCCTTTTCACCCCTTGATGCATTTGAATGTTTGAATCACTTTTCCCCGTTCCCTTCTTTACTCCAAACTGTACATATTAAGTTCCTGAAGTCACTCTCAATATGTTTTATCCCTCTAGACCTTTCACAATTTTATTACCAATCTCTTTTGACTTGTTTTATATTATCAATGTCTTTTTGTAAGTGAGGTCTCCAGAACTGGACTCAGTATTCTAAATGAGGTCTCAGTCAGAATTTCCTTCCTCCTGCTGGTGTTCATTCTAGTGTTACATCTTAGAATTCTATTCGCTTTTCCCACTACCGGCCCACATTTTGCAATCATCTGAAATAAGTGCCCCCAAATCTTTTTCTTCTGTAGTGCTGGATAACACTGTATCCCAATACTGTACTCTAAGGGGATTTGTTTTTCCCTAGGTGCATTATTTTACATTTTGAAACTTTGAACTGCAGTTTCCACTGCTTTGACCAATCGTCCAGTAATGCTAAATCATGTTACGTTACACGAATAGAAGCAAGAAAAGAGGACAGGAGGACGAGGACTAGCAGGAGGAGAACTATGTGGATGAGAAGCTGTCACGTAAGATCCTGGAGCAGGCCCGGCTACAGCAGGAAGAACTGGAGGCCGAGCATGGACCGGGTAGACAAGTCCCTAAGCAAAAGACTACAGTCCTCGATTATAAGACTAAAGCTGAAAATTCTGACTCGGAGGATGAGGAATGGCCCTCCTTAGAGAAGGATGCGTCTATGGATGCAGCAACCTATAATGAACATGTGGAGGTGAACCCTGAAGATGAGAAGGCAATTGCAATGTTCATGAATAAAAACCCTCCAGTGAGATGGACTCTCGCTGACATAATCATGGATAAAATAACGGAGAAACAAACAGAAGTGGAAACGGTAATGTCGGAGGTTTCTGGAAGACCAATGCCACAATTGGACCCTCAAGTGTTAGAAGTGTATAAGGGAGTAAAGGAGGTTCTATCAACCTATCGTAGTGGCAAGCTCCCTAAAGCCTTCAAAATAGTTCCAGCCCTAGCAAATTGGGAACAGATCCTGTAATATAATGGAGCTAATAGCATTTTCCTGAGACTGTTGATTGATAAAAAGTATGCTCTTCCCTTCCGAGTGCTTGATGTCCTTGTCTTCCACTTCCTGGCCTTCCACTCAGATCGGAGAGAGCTCCCTGTGTTGTGGCATCAAAGTCTACTTACACTTTGTCAGAGGTACAAGGAAGATATGTCATCAGAACAAAAGGAGGCTTTACTTGAACTATTGCGAATCCATAACCACCCTCATGAATATGTAATGAGATTCATCGTGATTTGATAAACTCTAAATCCAGAGATGTAGAGGTCACAACACCTATGGGTATGGACTGAACATCAGTGTGGAACAAGCCTCATGAGCTGTTAAGCGTACGTGCTCACAGAAGTCTTTTATTTCAGTCTTAGGCATTAACCATGTAACTGGTTAGCACTATGTTTTCTTTTGTTTTACTTCTTTCCTGCTTTAGAAATCCATGTTACATGTTACTCTGGTACCAATTGGGGAGCAACTCCCCACAATTGCTAGGTCGTCCAGAATAGTTACATGCTTTAAGGCTACTGTCCAGCTGCCAACTTGTCAGTTCTGACAGTGGGGAGCCACTCTGCAGGCAAATGTGGCTGCAGATCATTTCGCCTGCTCCCTCTGCCTCATCAGGTGTGGCCCCTCTGAGCTGCTGAGGGAGAGAAACTGAGGAACCCAAAGGGAAGCTGAGAGGGCCTACACCTGCATCTGAGTATTGTGAGCAAACAGGCACTCCACTGCACGGATACCAAAAAAATAGGTCGTTTTCCTGAACAAGATATGTTCCAAGAACATTTTTGGATCATCTGCTTATTTCTTCAGTTGAAAAGGATCCTAATGTAGGTGCATCTGTCAAACAAAATTTCCACGAGAGAGGCCTTACCCCTCAGAGCAAAAATGTTCCACCTCACAAGCAACAATTTACACTGCACACATTTCCTCTATTCCTCCTTCCCCAAAGCAAAATACTCCCAGCTCAAATCTCCCCCATCACAGATAAATCTGGACCCATAGCATAAATATTCTCCCTCTTTCAATTACTCCCAAGCACAAACTCTTCTCCCAGTGGAATTCTGTCCCATTCCAAGCAAAATCCCCTACAGGAGAAATATCCCAAGCAAAAATCGCTTCCCCACCATACCCTCCATTATCCCCTTCCAAGCTTTTAAAGGAGAGTAATTTTAATGATGCTTAAAGTTAAACAATAAAAATGAAAAATTCCTTCAAATATAGTGCCTGGGAGTGTCCCCTTAGTCTGCCTGTAAAGTGGCACATCTGTACCATGTATAGAACCGGTGGCAGCAAAACTGACAAAAAAAAAAAGACATTTAAATAAATTTTCCCTGCAAGTTTTCTTTATTTTGTAAACAACGGCTTGGAGAGCCAGTCTGTATGATGAGGCCACAATTTAGTGCACTCGGAACAAGATTATACATTTTGTGGATATATTCTTGTGTCTCTTTGGCAGACTTTGAATGTAAATAACAAATGTTTGCACCACAGCGAGCAAGCCTTATGTGAAGAAGCCAAATTATAGTGCACTCAGACCAAGATTAACGATTTTTATATAAAGTCTGGTGTCTCTTTCATAGACTTTGGATAGAAGTAACAGGTGCGGAAAAATTGGTCTTTGGGTGTTGGTGGTGCCTTCACCCTTTAACCTTCTAGAGGTACTCTTAACAAAAGCAAGCATTGGTCTTGCTGTAAAAAAAATAATCTTGATGCCCTGGTCAAACAGTTGCAGAAAAAAATGGTCTTTGGGTATTGTTGGTGCCTTCACCCTGTAACCTTTCAAAGGTACTCTTGATGAAAGCAAAAATTGGCCTTGCTGTAAAAAATTAAAATTTTATGCACCAAACGTGCGGAAAAATTGGTCCACGGGTGTTAATTGTGCCCATGAAATCTATACCAAATCTATACCAAAAAATTACTTCAAGATAAAATTAACACCTAGGCAGTCTTGCAGAGATTCGAGATCCCAATAACACTTATCAGCAACATAGGTATCAGGAGCTTGATTGCTGCTGCTAATCAAGGACTAATTCATTTTGACAAATGTCAGCCGGTCAATGGAGTCTGTTGACAGACGCACTCTTTTATCTGTCACAAAACCTCTGGCAGCACTAAATTCCCATTCAGAAATCACACTGGGCAGCCCAGCAGCTCAATTGCATACTAAGCAGGTTCTGGCCAGTGGTCTATTCTCATGACCCAGAAACCCAGTGGATCATTGCCAATGGGATCTTGAAGCTGACAGTCCTGGGTGCCGAGGACTCAGAACATTTTGAAATGCATCACTGAGGTTGCCCCCTTCTCCACCGCTCCTCCTTTGACCAACAGAAGTCTCAAAACTAGCTTTCCCATGAGACTGTAACCTACCAGAGTCTGGAGGCGTTACATAAACTCCTCTTTAAAGCGTCCTCAAGATATTTCATCCTGTGCTCCCTCTGCAAGGGCAGGATGAGTTCCAAGACTTTCCCCTTGTAACGGTGGTCAAGGAGGGTTGCCAACCAATAATGATGCTTATCCTTGATGCCTTATTCTTTTGCAGGCTTTGAAGAATAAGGGAGCCCATGCACCACAAGTTTGCGGAGGCATAAGAAGCAGAGTTCTCAGAGTCACTGAGGATTACATTATCTGGAACTGCCTCCTCCCAGCCACATACTACTCCCAAGGTTTCTGGGGACTGAAAATCATCTTTTAAAATTTGACATACTGTATGTCTTCCTCTTCTTCTATGCCTCCAAAACTGCCAGAATCCTTGAGAGGAAAGCCGTTGCAGCATTGCCAAAGTTGAGTTCCACCTGGTCAGCATTTCACACATCAGGCAGTTTATGGGCAGGTAGAATTTCCACTGAATTTCAGCCAACCGAACACTGGCTATGTATGTACATCTAAAATGGCTACAGACTCTTCTGGTCTGCTTTAGGAGATCTTGCAAACCTGGGTACTTGTTTACGAAACGCTGCACCACCAAATTGAGGATATGTGCCTGACATGGCACATGTGTCAACTTTCCCTGTCGAAGGGCGGACAGAAGTTTAGTGCCATTATCGCACACTGCCATTCCTGGCTCAAGCTTCTGAAACGTGATCCACCTCTGGGCCTGCTCCTGCAGAGGTGAAAGAATTTCTGCTCCGGTGTGGCTTCTGCCCCCTAGACAGACCAGTTGAAGTACTGCATGGCATCTTTTAGCTTGACTCATTGAATGGCCCCTTGAACGGGACTGGTGGTTCATAGGACAATTCAGCAGAGGAGGGCATGGAGGAGGAGGAGGGAGTGGAGCTGACAGATCTCGCATCTTCACCACCAGCTGTATGGAGATGTGGCAGCAAAACAAGCTCCAGGACTAAGCCCTGTTCTGCATCCTTCTTAGTTGCAAGTTACAAGTTACCCAGTGTGCTGTGACCAAAGTATATCGTCCCTGACCATGCATGATGGACTACGTGTCAGCAGTAATATGGACCTTGTGGCTGACTGCCTTGCCCAACGATGCCAAAACATTGCCTTCCACATGATAATACAGAACTGGAATGGCCTTGCATGTAAATAAATAGCGACTTGGAACCTGCCATTGTAGTACAGCACACACTCCCTACAGTCAAGCAAGCAGGTGGAAACATTATGCTTTGGGGCTATTTCTCTGCTGAAGGTACAGGCGGACATTGCGGCATTGAGGGGCCAATGGACAGGGCCATGTATTGTAAAATCTTGCTGGGTCTTCCAGCATGACAAAGACCCAAAACATACTGCCAAGGCAAGAAGAAGCACATTAAGGTCATAGAGTGGCCTAGTCAGTCTCCAGACCATAATCCTATAGAAAATGTATGGAGGGAGCTGGAACTTCGAGTTGCCAAACATTAAGGATTTAGAGAAGATCTGTAAAGTAGAATGGACCAAAATCCTCCCTGAGATGTGTGCAAACCTGGTAAAAAACTACAAAAAACGTCTTACCTCTGTGCTTGCCAACAAGGGTTTCTCCACCAAGCACTAAGTCATGTTTTGCTGGGGGATCAAATATTTATTTTACTCATTGAACTGCAACTCAATTTATAACATTTGTATCATGTGTTTTTTCTGGATTTTTGGTTGATATTCTGTCTCTATCCTTTAAAATACACCTAGGATAAAAATTATAGACGCTTCATTTCTTTGTAAGTGGGCATACTTACAAAATCTGCAGGGGATCAAATAATTATTCTCCCCAATGTAATCAAACTGGTTGTTATGGATAACTATTATCAATAGGCAATGCTGTGCCCCAGAAAAGAGTATGTGTAGGTGGGAAGTTTGAAGCCCAGCAGCCGGATGATGAAAGGCGCAGACTACCAATGCCTGAGCCTCCATCCTGGGGTGAGCTCACGCACCATATATTCATCCACTCAGATGTAAGGGGGGGGGTTTAGTAAGCAGAGACTCCCTTACATGAGAGTTCCCTTTTACACCAGAATCCACAGCATTCCCCATTACATCAACCCCCCCTTAAATCAGGGTTCTCAGAGCACGCCTTACATCAGAGTTCCCATTTACATTCTACATTCCAGAGTCAACAGAGATCCCCCTTACAGTGTAAGTGTGAATTCTGTGGACTCTTCAGGGGGGGTTCTGCAGACTCTGATGTAAGGGGGCTCTGTGTACTCTGAAAAAAGGGGGGCTCTGTGGACTCTTATGTTTGAGGGGTACTCTGCAAACTGTGATTAAAGGGGAATGCTGGAAAATCTGATGTCAATGGGGGTTCTGGTTACTAGAGACCCCCTTATATCAAAGTTCCCCTTTACACCACAGTCTGCTGAACAAGGAGCGGTCTTTACTGCATTAACTGTGTCAGTGTAGAGATAAGCACAGATGATTCGCTCACCATACCTGGCATGCAACAGGTTCAGTCCAATACACTTGGTGGTCGGGTGTCCCAGAAGTCTCAGATCCTCCCGATCAGATTCTCACAAGGCTCAGTCTCTTATTCTCATAAGCAACAGGTCTTTCCAGTTCTGGTCCCAGCCCTGTGGAAGACCTCTCAGTGTCTCAATCCTAGGCTCTCAGTGCACAGACCCCAGCAACAGGCTTGCACTCATTCCCTGTGTTGGTTTGATTCCATCTTTCTAGAATTGCTCAGAAAAACACTGATCTCTCCTTTTGTTTTCTGGGAATTCTGGATATTAAAGTCCAAGCCTCCATATCCTCCACTGTGCAGCTCCTCTTCCAGAACCACAGTTCCCAGAATCCTTAGTGTAGTTTCACAGCCTCCCTAGAGTTTTGACTGGCTTTCTTGCATGCCAGGAGGGAGGGGGGAAGCAGGAGCGAGCTGGGAATCACACAGCTTACTCTGTCACAGTGCAGTGGATGCATGGAAGCTAAGAGAGCAACACAGCCTGCTACTCCAGCTGCTCTGTTGCTGTTCACTGTTGTGGGGGGGGGGGTGTGAGGGGGTGAAATCCACACAAAACCAGTGGCTACATATATATAAATAGTGAGGCATTGGTTAGCAGGATTGTGGATGGTGTGGATGCTTCACCTAGGTTTCTCATAGACTTGTGCATGGCTGAAAATTTTTTTCACTTTTTTATTTTTTCGGAAATTCTGAAATTCGAAAGATTCGGATTTCGGGAATTCGGAAATTAGAAAATTTGGAAATCCAAAATTCAGAAATTCACAGTAATTCGGCAATTGCTGTAATTTGCGGTATTTCGGAAAACCACAGTAATTCAGCAATTGCGGTAATTGCGGAAATTCACGATAATTTGGCAATTGCGGTAATTGTGGAAATTCGGAAATTCCGCAATCAGAACAGCCGGAAATCTGAAATTCGGAAATTCGAAAAGCCAAATTTTCAAGGAAATTCCAATACCTATAATTTAATAGTTATTAATTATTATTTTAAATGTTCTTTCTTATTTCCAAATTTTGGAAATTCAGAAATAAGAAAGAACATTTGAAATAATAATAAATAACTATTAAATTATAGGTCAGGAGGAAGCGGAAATGGTGTCAGATGGGATCGATTGGAGTGGCCACGCAGGCGCTGGGATGGTGACGTCAGTCGTCAGCTGGCAGGCGGAGAGAACCCCTCAGTCAGCAGGAAGTGTGTGGGTAAGCCCTGGAAGCCATGATTAACATGTTTTGTGCTAATAGCACCTTGTCCCAACGCCGGCGTAGCCACTCCGCTCGATCCCAGCTGACACCATCTCCGTTTCCTCCTGACGGGCTCTCAGTACTGACGGTTTTTGGACCCGGCCCCACTTCGCCCCGAGACTTCCACCATCAGTCTCCATCCCCGCAGCCTCACATCACAACCCACTACAGCATCCGGCCACCACTGGCAGTGCCAGCTATCCATTCTGACGGACGGCAGCCAGAGCTGCCCTTCCATGCTGTCCAGTGGTCCCTATGCTTGCATGCTGAGTCTCCACACTGGGCTGCTTCAGTGGCTGGTTGGTGTCTCCTGGCTGAGCTGCTCCAACTCATCCCTGGCGGATGCTCAGCTCTCACACCACCCTTGGGCCTCTTTTAACTCCACATAGGATCCCTGGCTCCTGCCCTCATTGCCCCTCCACCACAGCACGATCAAGGCGCCCCCCTCTGCTGCTTTGTCTATCCTTTGGACCCTCATGACCTGCAGTCAGCAACGGTACAGTGTGCTAATTTTGTTCAGTTTACTTATTTTTTATATACTACATCCCTGTGTCATCTAGGCTTTTTTGATTATTCTTCAAGTCTATTGTTACCACCTTTTTAATAAACTTTCGACTGCTATTTCAAAGAGTGGACCTTTTAATTCACAATTGCTGTTCATAGTTTTATTTATAGAGCGCTACCTCTGTTTTGTTTTCATGACCGGAGTTTAGATACTGACTTGGACGAGCAGAGTTTGTTTATTTTATGCTATAGACTTGCTGTACAATTGAAACTTGTATGCATTCTCAATGTATCTTTTTTGCTTGTACTTTTTATTCACAAAATTAATAAACATATTGTAAACAAAAAACTTTTTTTGCTTGCTGCCTTGCTGAATAAAAGTGCAAGACAAATCTGATTGGAATGTTCCTGGATGTCCTTGCCTTGTACATGGATTACTCTTGCAAATAACAGCTAAGCCTGTCCCAGAGACCTATTGTTGAACAAAATGAAGGGACGTGTAAAACAGCTCTTACTGGCAAATGCTAACCAGCAAGAGGTGAATCGCTGAACTGTCCAGTAGGTGCAACAGCTGACTGTAGCCACTAGGCCTCATTAGAACGGCCTCAAATTAAAACAAAATCCCCCCTCAACCCACCAACAAAATGGGGGCGTGGGGGGAATAAGTGTGAATGGTGGGATTTTAATTTTACCACATAGATGAAAAGACCATGTGTAAATTAACATGTGTTAGTAAAACCGTACATATCATCACAACAGTTTTGTGCATCCATGTGGATTTTACCTAGTTTTTTTTTTATTTTTAGGATAAATTGGGCTTTCATATGGTGGTTTAGTGACTTTTATTACCCTACCTAAAACACACTGACACTAACTGACACTTGTACTAATTAAAAAAAAAATCCTATACAAAAAAAAATACTGACCCTGACCTTGATCCAGGTATTTATTTGTAGCCGACAGTGGACTACAGTTGTCTTGTTTGCAGATAACCCCTGTCATTCTTTGTCTATCCATGTGCCCCTCTAGTGCCGGGCTCTAGTAAACTGACATTATCTCTTTGAGCCACCAGGGAGGATTGTGGGATTAGTAGTCTTCCGAGCAGACACCCTGGGGTTGTGAAGCCATCTTTGAACTACCCATCTCAGAGTGCTCTCGGCGACGACAAAGACCACTCTCTCTTCTTCCTGGATTTCCTCTACTGTACACTTCTCTGCCGCTGTGCGAGAGGGCTGCAGCAATTCAGTGGTTCTAGCCTAGCCCGGAGGGCCCAACTCTGATTGCTGTTTGCGAGACATCACTGCAGCACCACTTCATCTCACGAGTCCAACTACTGCCAGTGCCCAACAGCTGGTCGGTCATGTTCGCTTGTTCCACTGAAGGACATCTCATCTGGGATTGCTGTTCAGGAGGTTCCTAATTGACTCTTTAATTGGTGAGAGGGCTGCCACCCACCGTTCACAACCCCTGCTTTGTTGTCTTGCTTGGACACTGTGTACAGACACCTTACCTCTGGAAACACTTTACTTGCATTGCATAAGGCACTGTACATAGACATCCTTACCCTGAAGTACTCTAAGGAATATCGCTAGTCAGCTTAAGCTATCCTGCCTACCTTACATCACTGTGCCATATTTTGGATATAATTTAAAGAGCTCCAACTGCCGGTGAAAACTACTGCAGGCCTGCATGCAGGACATTGCTGTTTGCCATTAGTTAAGGGCCCCTATTATATTGCTATTTTATCTGCTCTCTCGTTAGGACGTAAAGGTTTTATAGGCCGACCTGGGATTTCCCTTAAGCGTGGTATCACATAGCAATAACTAGTGGATTTGTTTTCAACCAGCTGCTTATTCTCTGTCATGCCACTGTATATATCTGCATATGCTGTATTTCTGCCGTTGGACTGTAATTTAGCTGTTTCTCTGTTCCTCACCTGGGTCTTGGCTGTAACCCAGGACTCAGTGGATGAGAACCCCCTTTGCATGTATATCTTTGCTCCAGTAAAACCAAAGCAAATATATATCCAAACCTTGTTGGAGTGTCATTTAAAGGTGCCTGCAAAATTATGTCTGAACCCAGAATGTCAGGTGGGCTGGAGAAGTCAGAAGGTCAGGGCAATGCAGGAGAACAGGTAATTCTAAGCAGCCCTCAAGGGAGCAGTGCTACATATCTATTTTACTTTTTTATTATTATTATTTTACACACTTTTTTTTCTCCTCCATTCACAGAGAGAGAAAACATGGGTGTGGGCTTCACAGTGACGGATATGGAAAAAAGCCCAGTCTAGTGGATTAAAACCAATGTTTATTACAAAACTTAAAAAATACAATTCACATAAGTCATATATGGTAAATGATCTGCTCATGATTAGAGTTGAGCGAACCTCTGGAAGTTCGGGTTCTGCTGGTCCATCCGAACTTCGGGACAAAGTCCGGGTCCGGGTCCGGACGGAACCCGAACGATCGCACGGACAACGAACCCCATTGAAATCAATGGGGACCCGAACTTTTAGGCACAAAAATGGCTGTAACAAAGTCCTGGAAAGCCCTAGAGGGCTGCAAAAGGAAGTAAAATGGGGGTAAGGGTAGGGCAAGTGCCCTACAAAAAAATGGGGACAGGGAAATAACTGTAAATATTTTTAAAAAAATAAAAACATAAAAAAATCAAAAATGGAGGTGAATGTGGATCATCTTCAAACTGTGTCTGAAAAGTATTAATTAACGGTAGAAGCCATATAACTGTTCTAAAATCATCTTCAAACTAGGGCAAGTGCCCTACAAATAAATGGGGATAGGGAAAATAAATT
>BLSH010506231.1:373463-393961 GCA_018402905.1 Glandirana rugosa | reverse complement strand
AGAAGTTTATCGACGTAAATCCAACATTGAAATGTACTTCGAATCAGTTTTAAAATAACATTTACTACAATCAAACCGGGCCATTAAGATTTTTGGGGGTGGTGTCCTAGATTTTTCTGAGTTGGGTTGAAGTTATCTAGTGTCTGGGCACGGTTGTATCTGTATGTCAGGACGAGTGGTAATAACCGTGGGTACTTCAAATACATGTATAACACTTTATAGATGACTTCCTTTACATAGTTTAATTGGTTGTATAATGATGTCTATCGAACACAAACTGTTTTTTGACATTTACTATTTATTGTAAATTTTTCTATTTGTAATACTCCTTTTGTCTCTTTTGGTATTACGAACGGAACAATCACCATAACCGTGGGAAACGACGTTTAGTCATACCTTTACAAGCTATCTGTAGTAATATGTTGGTTAATTTGATACATTTCCTTCAGTAGATATTTCACAATATGTACATAAACTTCATGGGTGCCAATAATGGTGAGCAGGACTGTATGTCTATGTTGGCACGGGTCTGTGATCTATTGAAGTTGGGTTGAGTCTTTTTAGATCCTGTGGTGGGGGTTTTTAGAATTACCGGGCCAAACTAACATCATTTACAATAAAATTTTGACTAAGCTTCATGTAAAGTTACAACCTAAATGCAGCTATTTGAAGAAAAAAAAAATCAGCACAAGGAAAGGTACTTTCATTCAATGAGAAGTGTCCCTTGTGCTGGTGGCTGCTCTCTTGATTGAAATCTTTAGTCCTCTGACCCCCCCACCATTACCATGCAGAGGATAATCTTCTGGTGCTGCAGGGGTTAAGACGGCCACTGTACCTGGTATGGGCCCTTATCAAGAGTGCCAACTATGGTCGCCCTTTTCGCCTCCTTCATTTAAAGAAGCTCTACTAAAGCTTCTTGCGAATGAAAGGTTCACCTCCTCCATTCATAGAACACACTTCAGAATAGGTAAAGAAAATGTTAGCCCTTGTGGTTATAGAGAAATATAACAGCTAGTGGGCAAGTCCCATAGTTCCCACCCCTAAACCACATGTTAGCCATGTAAACAAAATGAAATAACCAATGCTGATGCTTATACAATACTTTGGGTAAATGAGTTGATAGAAAGGTTGGATCCCGCCAGGTACATTATCACCCTTGATCATACTAATGAGTATTGGCAGGTTCTCATAATACATACAAAAGCTGATTAAAGATCACCAAGGCACTTAGCACACAGAACCAAAGTCCTTAAAACATAACTTTTATTGAATTTGGAAAATTACAGAAAAATTAATGCAACCACTGTAGCAAAAAGATTAAAAACTGACAAAGTTGTCAAGGTCACAACCTGGACGCGTCCAATACCCATACTTCACCCACCTCATGTACCACCATGCAAACAGGTAAGTAAACACAACCATGCATCAACTAGGTTGAAAATTTCCAATGAAAAATGCCCCTGGGGACAATTTGGAGTAGTGTCTCAAAGATGGTTGGATTGTCTGAGTGCAGATGGCTAGTAGTAGAACCAGATGCACAAGTTTAAGAGAGGAGGAAAGAGTCATATAAGTCTGCTAAGTAACATGAAAACTTTGCTGGGAGGAGTGAGTGTAAGAATGCCATAGCTTCACTGATAATACTACTGTTCAGACACTTCCCATGGAAGAGGCAAGGTGGCAAAGGCGGTTCAATTCAAATACAGCAAACTAGGTCGGTCTGTCAGTGGTGACATACCAGTCCATGTATGCATGAATGCGTGCAAGCAAGATGCCAGTGTAGTCCTATGGTACAAATCACCTGGACGATTGTACAGCAATTAAAGACCCAGTCAGCTAGTTGTCCATTAGGCTCGGCGCAGCGGCCGTGTCTGTTATTCAGTACATGTTGTCCATCAGACTACCGTCTATGGCTGAGCCGCTGGGTATGCTCACCGCTCACCTCACCGCTGATTGCCTGGAATTGCAGGAGATTCGACTTTCCTCAAGCTCTGCAGGCTCCGGCTCACTCACGGGGCCAACGACAAAGCATCCACGGGGCAGGGGGTGGATCAGGATGCATCACTGGGGCCGTGGGCTGACGCGTTTCGTCCGTCCAATCACAAACTTCCTCAGAGGTTCTCATAATAGCCAGGGCACAGGAAAAGGCAGCTTTTGCAATACCAGATGGGCTGCTTCAGTATGTGCCCCCCCCCCCCCCTTTGGTTTACATGGGGCTCTAGCCTTATTTCAAAGAATGATGAACTAAATTCTTAAGCCCTAAAAAACATATGCTTCGGCATATCTGGATGATGTTTTCATTTTTGTAATTAAAGTGGTATTAAACCCAAAAAGGAAACATTTATTGTATTGCAGCTTACCAGTTCTTAGATGTGATGGCTGCATTGGTTTTCTTTTAGGCTTTCTTTCTTTTATTCTCACCTGGTGAACCTGCCAGTAATTAAGTAAGTAAGTCGTTTTTCGAACAAGCTCTCTTGCAGATGTAGCAGTTAGAAGGTTGGGACAACCCATTTACTACTGATAGGGGTGCTTACAATGGTCAGCTTTTATTTATTTATGTAAAACTTTTACCCCAAAAGGAAAAAAAAATGTTTGCTGTAACTGCTTGTAAAGGTGATTATTGCTGATGTTCCCTTCTAACAATGTTACTTGCCTAGTAGTCATGTTAATTCTTTGACTGTAGTGCCATCAGAGTCACTTAGAACAATTAAGTATTCCATTACTTCAATTAGGTCAACAATGGAAATCTTTGTATTCCTTATGCCATTTTATAATTGCTCATAAACCATATAACATTTTTCTTAGCCCATGTTTTTAAAAAATAAGCACATACTGTATAACTGGGGTAATTATTGCAATTTGTCAATTATGGACAGCTGCTGGTGTTGCTATTAAGTATTTAAGGGTGACTCGAACACAGAAACTGTATTTTGATGATTCATGATTATATCAATTTACATTTCTACACTTGCTGTATCATTATGGCAATCAGTATGTTAACATGTAGCTGCCTTAAACAAGAACCCAGTAATTACATTCAGCTGTCTGGACCTAAAATACTACATTAATGTGCCCTATATTTATTTAACTGCTATTACATTCACCTGTTGCTGTCCTACATTTGTTTTTCCTTGTATATTGCTTGAATATCATGCTTTACAGTGTGTGATTAGGTTGCTGTATGATATAATGCCATCATATTTTTGACCACTTAAGGACCGGGAGGATTTACCCACTTCCTGACCAGGCCATTTTTTGTGGTATGGCACTGCATTGCATTAACTGACAATTGCATGGTCGTGCGACATTGTACCCAAACAACATTTATGTCCTTTTTTCCCACAAATATATATTTCTGGCATATTACAGAGATTGAACCAGGTTATCATTGTGTCATCGCCACATCCCAAACATTAACCACTTCCCGCAAAGTCACGTCATATGACGTTGCTGAATTTGAGTGGGGATATCTAAATGGTGCCTGCAGCCACAGGCACTTTTCAGATATAATTTTTTAGAGCCGGCGATTCTGTGTGAGATAAAAGTGGTCTCCACGGCGGATTCACTGCAAAATCACTTTTATCAGCAGCGGGAGAGGTGCCCCCCTCCCACCGATTTCCGGTCATTTCCGCCGCTTACCAGATCCGCCGGCAGGGATGATCAGTTCCTCTCCCCCCAGTGTCCGTGAGCTCACTCGGCACCATAACATGGCAGGGTGGAAGCGACGTCACAAGTCACTTCCGCCCAATGCTCTTAAAGGGCCCATTTATTTTTAACTGTCATTTTTTTCAAATATTTTTTTGCATTTTACTGCAAATATGAGATTTGAGGTCTTTTTGACCCCAGATCTCATATTTAAAAGGTCCTGTCATGCTTTTTTCTATGACAAGGAATGTTTACATTTCTTGTAATAGGAATAAAAGTGATCAAAATTGTTTAAAAAAAAGAACAGTGTAAAAATAAAAAGTAAAACGTAAAATAAATAATTAAAAAAAAAAAATTTAAAACGCCCTGTCCCCGCGCGCATTAGCGAACGCATACGCAAGTCCCGCGCACATATGAAAATGGTGTTCAAACCACACATGTGAGGCATCGCCACGATCGTTAGAGTGAGAGCAATACTTTTAGCACTAGACCTCCTCTGCAATTCAGAACTACTAACCTGTAGAATTTTTAAAACGTTGCTAATGGAGATTTTTAAGTTGCAAAGTTTGTCTCCATTCCGCGAGCGGACGCAATTTTGAAGCATGACATGCTGGGTATCATTTTACTCGGCATAACATCATATTTTACAATATGGAAAAAAATGGCCTAACTCTACTGGTGTCTTATTTTGCAACTCAAAAAACTGAATTTTTAAAAAAAAAAATCACGCTTGTAAGACCGCTGCGCAATTACAGTGTCACGTAAAGTTTTGCAACGACCGCCAATTTATTCCCTAGGGTGTTAAAAAAAAAATATATATATATATATATATATATATAAAATGTTTGGGGTTTCTAAGTAATTTTATTTTTATTTTTAAAACCTGGTTTTAACTCGTAAACACCGAACCCAAAAAACAGACTTGGTCTTGAAGTGGTTAAACTGTGAGAAACGGAAATACCTCCCCTCCAAGAGCAGGAGGTGTAAATACATGGGGATTTTAAGGGATATCGGTGACACCGTGAACAGTAATCATTCTTAACAAACAAATTTCAATAAAATATAGAAAATTTATTAACATTAAGTTAAAATTGCAATTCTTTAGTGATACAAAATTACAGAACCCAGGTTATATTTTTTACTTTTTGCTATAATAAATATCCAAAAAAAAAGTAAAAAAACACATTTCTTCATCAGTTTACGCCAATATGTATTCTACATATTTTTGGTAAAAAAATATTGATTGACTGGCGCAAAAGTTAAAGCGTATACAAAATATGGGATAGATTTCTAGCATTTTTATTATTATTTTTTTTACTAGCAATGGCGGCGATCAGCGATTTTAGCGGGACTGCGACATTGCGGCGGACAGATTGGACACCTAATGGACATTTTTGACACTTTTTTGGCAACTAGTGACATTATTACAGTAATACATGATAAAAATATGCACTGTTATTGCACTAATGACAATGGCAGAGAAGGGGTTAACACCTGGGGCCATCAAGGGGTTAAATGTGTTCCCTGTTTGTGTTTTCTAACTGTATGCGGAACTGTTTGACTGGAGAAACACACAGATCCATCTTCCTGCATAGCAGAAAGACAGGATCTGTGTGATCTTCCCTGTCAGAACGGAGATCTGCCTGTGTAAACATCCCTGTTCTGTCTCTGCAGGGAACGATCGCATGTGGGCGGCAGACATCGAGTCCACCAAACCTGCAGGCCAATGGGATCGCGTGCCCACAAAAGCGAGATCCCACACCAACGTACCACCTTGCCGCAGTACAATGATGGTGGCTGGCTGGCAAATGGTTAATGGGATTTACTACCTCTGCACTAATACAGGTGGTCCCCTAGTTACAAACATCCGACTTACAAACGACTCCTACTTACAAACGGAGGGAGACAACAGGAAGTGTGAGGAAATCTACACCTAGGAAGGAAAATATTCATAGGAACAGAAAGTGAGGTGAAATCTTTTAAGCAGAAGCACAGACAGCAAAACAAACCTTACAGGGGTGTTACTCCTTCCCTATGCTATACATGAAACTATACAAAAAGCTTGAGTTACACTTAAACAATTTACCTGTTCCGACTTACAAACAAATTCAACTTAAGAACAAGCCTACAGTCCCTATCTTGTTTGTAACCTGGGGACCGCCTGTATTAGGACATCATTGGGTTGATTTACTAAAACTGGAGAAAGCAAAATCTGGTGCAGCTCTGTATAGAAACCAATTAGCTTCCAAGTTTTATTGTTAAAGCTTGATTGAGCAAGCTGAAGTTAAAAGCTGATTGGCTACCATGCACAGCTGCACCAGATTTTGCACTCTCCAGTTTTAGTAAATCAACCAAGAAATGTCTCTAATCTGACTTGACTTCTTTAAATGTCGTCTAAAGACTAGAAATAAAAACAAGTGAATGGTTGTGCGCTGCCCCCTAGTGCTAAAATATAACTGAAGAATGTAAAAGAGCTGCTGCTACCACCAATGTGTTCCCACATCCACAATAATTGTCAATAACGTTTATGTGGTAGCGCTGCTCATTGCCCCCCTTCTTAAATAACCATAGGGACAACTATAATAAATCAAACTTCATAGTAAAAGGGCAATTAACATTGTGCAAAAAAGCAGAAACAATTAAATAAATTGTCCCCCTTGACTGAAACCACCTGCAGTCATGTATGGTATATAAATTACCAATGGGGAATACCATTTCCAAGACTTGAATTTTAACCTCCCCACTCATGTGGCTTTACAGTCTATGTGTTATATGTATAACAGAAAGCTTTTCTATAAAAAATTGTACTCTTATGTTTTTAATATGTAAGAAATAAACTTTATATAATTTTACTCAAAAAGTAAAATCTCACTTTTATATATTACCGTGAACATTTCTCAACATTTGTTTTCAAAAACATGGGATGTGGCACTTACACATACATTTCTATGGGTATTCTAATATATCTTCTTAATCATATACTCTATCCAATTTGTATTTATGGGCTAAAAAAATATTGGGAGACATCAGCCTGTTCAATAGAAGCCGGCCGTCATTCGGACCGTGTGTATAGCAACCAGTCTGACAGAAGCCAGCTGTTCTAATGAAGGGTCATGACCGAAAACGGTCTGACAAATGGGTTCCAATCTGATCGGAGTGTTCTGGGGGGGGCGTCTCCCAGTCAGAACACAATAGCAGAGCAGGGGAGAGCACTTTACTAACATTGCTTATTTAGTACTGTGGCTCTGACCGGAGCTGTGAGTTGTACAAAAAAAAAAATAGTGTGTACCAGACTTAAAGTGGCTCTAAAGGCAATAGATTTTTTATTCCATGCATTAAGATAAAAATCTTCTGTGTGTAGCAGCCCCCCTCAGCCCCCCTAATAGTTACCTGAGCTCTATCTCGATCCAGAGATGTTACACGAGAGACTCGGCTGTCCAGGACTCTCCCTCCTGATTGGCTGAGACACACTGCAGGTGCCATTGGCTCCCACTGCTGTCAATCAAAGTCAGTGAGCCAATGAGGGGAGAGGGAGCGCGGCTGAGCCGCAGCTTTGTGCCTGAATGGACACACAGAGCAGCGGTTCAGCTCGAGTGACCCCATAGCAAGCTGCTTGCTGTGGGGGCACTTGGCAGAAGGGAGGGGCCAGGAGTGCTGAGGAGGGACCTGAGAAGAGGAGGATCTGGGCTGCTCTATGCAAAACCACTGCGCAGACCAGGTACTGTAAGTATAACATGTTTGCTATTTTTAAACAATAAAAAACAAGGCTTTAGTATCACTTTAAGGTTCAATCTCATCCATCCAGCATAGTAAAGGAGCTAAATCACACTGATCCATGATCCAAGGTTGAATGGTAGGTCCATAAGTTTTGTTTCACTGTAAACTAACTTATGGGCTGTTGTGGTCAGAATAAAAAAAGGGTAATATTTTTGTCATTGTATTCCATTTACATACTGCTTAAAGGGATAGTGAATTGACATTTTCAGCGTTGCATGCGATATTTGGGAAAAATGTGTCAGATCACCTAAATGCCGCATGCGCTCTGCTTTAGTAAATGGAGTCCAGTATTATGTACGAATAGCAGTTTGAATATATTTTTTCATTTATTTATGTAGTAACTTAATCCTTTAGGTATTTAATAGTCAGGCCAGTCAAGCTGAAATGTTTTCTGCTTACAGTATATTTTGCCTTCCCTGGTTCCTCCCCCTTCCCCCATTAACATGCAAATGAATTGTTTTATTAAAACCTTTTTGCGTTAATTTTTTAAACTTTCCATCTTTTAAATATTCTGCCCTTGTTGTTTTAACTATGGATAGTAAAACATTTTTTTTCTGCCACTAAATACCTTATACAGTCCACTTTCTGTTTCTTGTCTGGTCATTAGCCTAGGCTTATGACATCATGCACAGCTCTCTCTCTCTCACTCTCGTGAGAGTTTGCCAGGAAAGGGAGGAGTCATAAGAGGACCAATGAGAGCTGCAGGGCTGCAGAGCTGGAGGTGTGCCTCTGTGTGTCTGTGTAAATCCAGGAAGTTAACAGGCAGCAGCTTTAGCTGCCCACAGTTAAAATGGCTGTATACAGTGGAGGGAGATTATTGCATGGTGGTGATTTTGGTCTGATAACATGCACACAAGTTGACACAAAGGGGTTTGAATGGCTATTAAAGGTAACCATCCTCACCTGTGATCTGTTTGCTTGTAATTAGTGTGTGTGTATAAAAGGTCAATGAGTTTCTGGACTCCTGACAGACCCTTGTATCTTTCATCCAAGGAACAATTGTTTTACATTTAGTCTTTATATATGGTTTTAGCAATTTTTTCCTACATTAATTCTTTGGATATGAGATTTTTTTGCACTTTGTACTGTATATGCATTTACCTTGCATTACTTTTATGTAATTGGCACTCAAAGTGTTAGCCCCTTGAATTATACACTGTTATTTACCACTACAACCTAGAGACAGCGCCAATTCCCTCATCTGGTCATAACTATTCATACCCCACTCAGAGGGGGTTTCTGAGGAGGCAGCAGTTTCAATTACTTTCATTAGTAATTACACATATCCTAAGCGCGGAAATTGATATATTTAATCAGTCTGTAGGATCTCACACCATTCTGTGAATACCTTTAGACACTGGTTCTTTGCTGGTCTTTGGGTGCCTTCTGCAACTTGTGATGTAGGCAGGGGGCTGAACTTCTGCCTGGATCGCCTAGGAAGTGGAAGCAGGTACCTATGAAAACTAGGTACCCACTCCCCCCTTAAAAAAATAAGTGTCCAAAAGAGGTAGAGGAGGGATGGATGAGGCAGAAAAGCGGAACTTTGGACGAAGTTCTGCCTTAATTAGCCCAGCTATGAGCTGGAAGGATATCTGCTAAGTGATTTTGCCTGGACTTATTATGCCATAGTCCTACTTCAATAAGATTTTAATATATGATCCAGAAATAGAAGGGCCAGGAGTTATGTATGCAATTTTGGGGGGAGGGGCATTTTACAACTTCTATAGAGGGCTATTTAGTCATACACTGATCAACTTTAACTATATGACCACCCACAAATATTGAGTCAGTCTCCCTTTTGCCACCAAAACAGCCCTGACCCATTGAGGCATGGACACCACTAAACCTCTGAAGGTATGCTGTGATATCTAGCACCAAGCCGTCAATAGCAGATACTTTAAATCATGTAAGCTGCATGATTGGGCATCCATGGACTTGTTTTTCCAGCAAATCCCACAGAGGCTTAATTGGACCGAGATCTGAAGAATTTGGAGGTCAAGTCAACAACTCAAACTTGTTGTTTTCCTCAAACCATTCTTGGACCATTTTTGCACTGTGGGGAGGGGGGGGGGGCACAATATCTTCCAGAAAGAGACCACTGCCACCAGAGCACACTGTTTCCAGAAAGGGGTGTACTTGGTCAACAACAATGTTTAGGTAGGTGGTAAAATATTCATGAATGGAAGGACTCAAGGTTTGCCAGCAGAACATTGCCCTAAGCATCACTCTAGCTCCATCGACTTGCCTTCTTCCCATAGTGCCTCCTGATGCCATCTCTTTCGCACACACACTTAGCCATTCATATTATGTATAAGAAAATGTGATTCATCAGACCAGGCCACCTTCTTTCATTGTTCTGTGGACAGTTTTGATGATCATGTGCCCATTGTATGCACTTTTGGCTGGAGACAGGGGTCATCATGAACACCATCCAGCTATGCAACCCCATACACAGCAAACTGCAATGCCTATTTTTTCTGCTTTTAACATAGCAACTTCAGGTTAAACATGCTTACTTGGTGCCTAATATATCCCACCAACTTTCAGATGCCATTGTAATGAGATATTCATTGTTATTCATTTAACCTGTCACTGGCAAGTTATGGATGATCAGGATATATGAGGTGCATGTGCCTAAACCTCTGCACATGCTCATTTTTTTCATCATATTTGTTTATCAAATATTTCAGTGAGATGATTCTGTAGTGTCTCAGAGGAAGGGACTGGCATGCTGTATTTACTGATCTGATTAAACTGATGACTAATGTAATAATACACCATAGAATGTTAATTAGAGGCTCCTTCTCAGATCAGATAATTGCCATTCATAATTCATGTTCCCTCCCTTTCCTTCTGCAGATATAAAAGTACTCTAAGAGTCCTAGTCTAACAGTCTTCTCCTGTAAGTGGCTTTAGGTAAGTAGACAACATGGGAAATAGGACTATGAACAAAATAAACGATATGCCACGAAGACAGATGGATGAGGAACTCCAGGCACATAGGAACTCCAGGCACATAGAAAGGGGATAATCCTACTAAAATGATTCCTCAATATATCCATTTGCTTCATATTTGTTTGAGATTTAAGATCTCTGCACCTAAATTAGATTAGCATGTGGTGGAAGGAATATGGCTCCTATAGGATTCCTTCTCTTGTGGCAGAAAGAGTAAAGCTGTCCACAGCTGAGCAAATGTCTCTCAGAGAACATTGGCTGGTAAGACGTTTGCCTAATGGTGACCTAGGTGGTTTTTAGTGGTGTCTAGTGTTGACTCTTCAAGCAGGGTAACTTTTAAGATTGATCATCACCATAATAAAGCAGTCCAGTGGAGTGGAGACTCAATTTCCTGAACAGCTATGACATGCAGAGAATGGCTGCTGTCTGGACATATTGATTCCCTGGAATTCATAAGGAGTACCGTGGAAACTCATTCTGGCATTGGTCTGTGTGATAAGTGTTGCAACTAGGGGCAGATTATTACCTATCGCCATTGAGGAGGACAGCACTGAGGCTAGAATGTTCATACTGGATACTTCCATCCTCAGTGCATATTCAGCACCGCACTGCAAGGATCACTGGTTTCTAGGATGCTGTTGGCTACACAGCCGACAGCATCATAGTAACCAGTGACACACCCCGACCCCATTCAGCTGCCAGTCAGGAGACCACGGACAACAGAGGAATGTTGACAAAGGGAAGGGGATGCCAGCTGATGTAACTGAACAAATATGGCCATTGCCATATTTTAATGCTCTCCCACTGGGAGAGCAGTGGGGATTAGGGGACCACTGGGGTGGGTATGCTATTTATTTATCTATCTATCTATCAAAATCATGCATTTTTTTTCTTTTCTAGGCTTTGCATCATGTCTGGTTACAGTGAGTATCTTTTTAGTGCCTACATTACAAATGGCTTTTTTTTTTAAACTAGTTTCATGTTATTTGTTTCATTATAGTAAAACATGGTTGTTAGTTGTAGACACATTTTTCATGTGTAATCAATGAAAAAACTCTACATTCCTTTTAAAATTACAACATATTCCCAGTTATATAATAATATAGTAAAATGTATGTTTTAAGGGTTATCAGAAAAGATTAATATATCTGGGTCCCTGCCACAAATTTCGATCCATATACAGCTGGCATACATTAGAAACACTGCAGCAATTTCTTTTCGCCCCGTCTAGCCTAAATCCATCTTAAATGGAAAAGGGAGTTCAGAACTAAACTTGGCTATAGACAAAGGACAGTCTGCACATCTAATAATTGCTAGATTGAATGATGGTTTTATATCTTCTTTTATTTTTTTTTTAACTAAATATATAAATACATACATAGAATTTGTATCATAAACATTTGCTGCAGGAATTATCTTTTTTTAACATACGCTGGCCCAGTTTGGTTACATTTAAAGTATAACTAAAAGCAAACATTTTTTTTTTTAGTTTTTAATAGAGTGGAGATAGATTAGAACACCTATCAGTTTTTATTGCTGTCTGTGCCCCTGTTAAAGAGATTCACTCTCTCGTTGCCCTGTTTACCATCATCATTGAAAGTAAAAGAAATTACCCACATTTTGGGTTGTCCCCAGAAAAGTAATAGAGGGGAAATCTTCCAATGAGGATACTAGTTCTTGTGACCTGCGGGTCCCCAAGGGATTCCCTTAATTTGCAGGGATTTCCTCTCACTTTCTGTTTGGCTATAGGACAGGAAGTGAAGGGAAATCTATGAAATGGGTCACAGATGGTGAAAAAAATATATCTGACAGAGGTTATAACCCCCCCTTACTCTATCCGAAATGTAAAAAAAACCCTTTTGCCTATAGTTCTACTTTAATTCTTCATCCAGGGGGTCTCTGGGATGCAGAAATTCACTGTAGCAGCCTGTGCTACATACTTTTCCAGGTCCAGCTTGAACGACCTGCCATTTGTATAGTGAGCACAGGGGGTTGCTAGCTCGGCACCTCCACTATTCAGAGAATGTCCTGCAACTTTCCAATAAATTCAAGGTATTCTCTGTTTGGATGGGACATATCTCTGCCTCATCCAATAAGAGAAGCTAGTAAAGGGCTTCAGCACTAAAAGTTAGGGTTACCACCCCATCCCTTTAAAATCAAACACATATTAATTACCCAGGTTCTGTGGCTGATTAAGGTGGTAATTAAACTCACTTGGTGCCTTATCTGCATTAAATTAGCCTCATCATTTATATGTGTTCGGGTTTAAAGGGATGAGGTGGCAACCCTTCTAATAGCGCAAAACAAGATTGCTGCTGAAAAGGGGACAGATACCAAAAATATACATGACAGCAAAGAGAAAGGAGAAGGAACAGAAAAGAGATAACATGGGGGAGGAAAAAGTACACACAACAAAGGATAAGAGGTAAGGTCTACAGTTGGGTTTTTGAAGTATTTGTTGGATACATGTAGCTCACCCAAAACCTAGACAAAGTAAACCAAGCAAGGAATTTAACGGTTAACATATCACACTCTTAATTAACCATCTCAATACCAGGCGCTTTCACCCCCTTCCTGCCCAGGCCATTTTTCAGCTTTCAGCGATGTCACAATTTAAATGACTGTAACCATGTGACATTTTTTATCATTTCCTTCACACAAATAGAGCTTTCTTTTGGTGGTATTTAATCACTGCTTGGTTTTTTATTTTTTACTAAAAATAAAAAAAATTTGAAAAAAAAAAGAGGTTTTCTTAGTTTTTGTCAGTAAATTTTGTAAATAAGTAATTTTTCTCCTTCACTGATGTGTGCTGATGAGGCGCCACTGATGGGCACTGATAGGCTGCACTGATGAGGTGGCACTTATGGGCACTGATGAGGAGGCACTAATATGATGCACTTATGGGCACTGATAGGTGGCACTGATGGGTGGCACTGGTGGGCATTCATAGGTGGCACTGTGGGCACTGATAGTTGGCACTGGCAGGCACTGATAGGTGGCATTGGTGGGCACTGATGGGTGGCACTGGTGGGCACATGTAGGCGGTATTGATGGGCACTGATGGACAGCAGTGATGGGCATTAATGGGCAGCACTGATAGGCGGCACTAATAGCCAGCACTGACTGGCATCACTAATGGGCACTGATTGGTGGCACTTATGGGCACTGACTGCTGGCACTGGTGGGCACTTGTGGGCACTGATTGCTGGCACTGTAACGGGCACTGGTTGCTGGCATTGGTGGTCAAATCTAATCAGAGCACTGATGATCAGTGCCCCGATTACATCCCTAGACATCCTCCTAATTTTTGGTTCGATAGACTTCAATGGAGAAGCTGCAGAAAAGCATGTAGTGCATTTTTTGCAGTCATTTTACCACAATTTTGCAGCGATTTGCATTTTGTAATCTGCCCAACAACAAATTTTCCAAAAACCTCCCACAAAAGCATAAAACTGCAAAACGCATAAAAAAACGTGCAAGATGCACTGCAAAAAGAACTACAGAAATGTATCAAAAGCAAACTGCATAGATGTGAACCAATCCTAAAGGGAGAATATAACCAAAATCTTCCAATGGGATTACTAGTTCTGGTGACCCTGTTGACAACCAGGGATTCCTTCAGTTTGAAGGGAAAAGAACTAAGGGTAAGGGTAAGGGAAAATTCCCGTGGTAGAAGCTTGAAAGGTGCAGGGACTGGGGGAAAGGGAGAAGGGGGAGAAGGAGGCACGGCTGAAGGGGGGAAGGAGAGAAAAGGGGGGGGGAGAAAAGAGGAGGGGAAAAAAGGGGATGGGAGGATAGGAAAGGAAGGGGGAAAGAAGAGAGAAAGGAAAAATAGAGGGGAAGGGAAGAGGGAGGAGGGGAAAAAGAGGGAAGAAAGAAGAAAGAGGGGGACAGGAACCAGGAGAAAGATGAAGTCCCAAAGCACCTATCAAGAGAAGATAAAACAGACAGTATAAACAGTTTAAAGAGAAAAAAAACTAGGGTCTTTGTACAAACCCACCTCCAAATATGACGGCGACCAGAGAGGCTCCCCCAGAGACAAATAACAGACACTGAAACGGTTAAGCCAGGTGTAGCCAGAGCCAGGAGGCTTCAAAAAAAGTATACTGAAATCCAGGTTGAATATACGGCTATACTGCACGGATATCTAGGTAAAAAACATACACAGGTGTCTGAGTACGAGTAAGATCAAGGCAGGTCAGCCAGGGAGCGCTGCATGAGTCACCATGCAAGCCGCTCCGAAAGAGGCCGATATGCTGGTGCAGAGAAAGTAAAACTTACCAAGTATTGTGACGAGAAACACAGTGTCTCTGGGGGAGCGACCGTAAGAGAGGACGCCACCAGCTGCTCCATTTATCCCCTGCACAGGGACGCCGGACCATAAGCATCAGCTGAGTCCGGCGCGCCCATGCCTCGCCCCTCCCACACACCATGCAATTGCACGTGTGGGGCCAATCACGGCGCACGGTCAAGGGAGCCGGCGCAATGGCGAGTGCGGAGGTGCTGCCTAGCAACGCCTCCGCAAACAGAGGGGTCTCATTTTTAACATGCCCGCCACTAGGGGACAACCACCCCTAGCCCTGGGAGGCGCGACCCAGATGGAGAAGGTCACGATTAAAGAATAAACTAGGGGGTAAACAGCATAAGCTAGCAACATATATGGTACTCCAAAATACCACCAGCTATGCTGAACAATATTACACCCATGCACAGATATAACATTCATCGGACATGGAGGATGGGTGAAAGTCTGTTGCAATGAGACAAAAGTTCTAAATTCATACCGTAAAATTGTGACAAGAAGAAGTGACCAATAAGGTCCACATTAGTTTGGTGTGGACCAAGTAGTAAATGTTATTGAGTAGACTGTACTAGAATAGATAAATTGCTATTCAATAGAATTAGAGGGACATTATGTGCAGGGGATCAGCCCGAACCTAGGCAGGAGATAACATAGTCACGTATGGACAAAGAAATCCCCTCTGGGGGGAGGTCTATAAAAAAGATTTGTATGAGTGCACCTCATTAATACCAGGCGGGGAATTGGCCCCCAAACGTTCGATCCACAGGGTTTCCCGCTGCAGAATTTGACGATCCCAATCCCCACCCCTAGGGTCCTCAGGAATTACCTCAAGCACCATAAATTTCACCACCTCTAGATTGTATTGATGGTATAAACCAATATGTCTATCTACGGTGGTTAACTTACCACCGAAGGAGACATAGAGGTGGTCCCCGATACGTCGTCTAAACTCGCGTATTGTCTTGCCTACATAGAAGGCACTGCACTCGCAGACCATCAGATACACCAATCCCCTCGTACCACAATTGGCGTGGAACGAGGGTGAAAAAGTTTTTCCATTA
The DNA here is from genome assembly GCA_018402905.1 of Glandirana rugosa. Classification (NCBI taxonomy): domain Eukaryota; kingdom Metazoa; phylum Chordata; class Amphibia; order Anura; family Ranidae; genus Glandirana; species Glandirana rugosa. The sequence continues at coordinate 378,223 of BLSH010506231.1, read as the reverse complement.
GGAAGTTCAAAGCATGTACCTGCGTACCGCGAGGTCCCGAGGGTCGTGCAGGTAGAGGTTGATAGTGGCTGCTGGTAAGCATGTCACGGAGTGAAGTGGCTCTCCTAAAAATCAATTCCGGAGTAGATCGAATATATTTTTTTTAAATATGGTGGTCGGTGAGGAGGTGCCAATGCTAGGATAGGGCAGAACGCAGTGATCTATGGTGGACAGAGTATCGGGTGACCACCCCAACTGTCTCCCGGGATTTAGCTCTAGGGGGTTTGAAGAGAAGAGAGGTACGAGAACGTGAAGTTGCCTTGTTAAAAGCTTTTCTGAGATTGGTACGTGTGTACCCTCTGGCCAAAAGTCGCTGTCGGAGAGCTGCAGCTTGTGAAAATAAATTTTCATCTTTGGTACAATTCCGCCGTAGGCGTAGGTACTGAGCGTAAGGGATGCTCTGAACAAGGGAGCGGGGATGTGCACTAGAGGCATAGAGTAAAGTATTGCCCGCAGTGGGCTTCCTGTACAAATCAGTGTCAATTTGATGCTGATCATTGATAATTAACCTAATGTCCAAAAAAGGGATATTTGTAGGATCGAAGGTGTATGTACAGTGTAAATTAAGTGAGTTCTTGTTGAGTTGCTCAATAAATTGGTGGAGTTGATCCACGCTGTCAGTCCATATGATCAGTAAGTCATCAATGAATCTGTACCAGCATAAGACATGCTGGAGGAATGGTTGAAACGATTCCTCTGCAAAAATTTACCTTTCCCAACCCCCCAGAAATAGATTGGCGTATGAAGGTGCACAAGCTGTGCCCATTGCGACCCCCTGGACTTGCAAGTAGAGCTTTTCCATGAATGTGAAGTCATTTTTGGTAAGTATGAAGTGCAAGAGCTCTAGAATGAAGTCCACTAAGGGCCATGTAGTATGGTCCTGCTCATAAAGGAAGGATCCAGCCATCCGGACACCCTGCTCGTGGTGGATACTCGAGTACAAAGCCTCAATATCTATAGCCACGAGCAGGGCGCCCAGAGGGACATGAACACCTTCCATATGTTTGAGCAGGTCCGTGGTGTCACGAATATATGAGGGTAAACTAAGTACATGTGGTAGTAGAAAAGTATCAACAAATCTGCTGCCATTTTCTGTTAATGACCCTATCCCAGATACTATGGGTCGGCCAGGGGGGGACAAGATGTTTTTGTGGGTCTTAGGAAGGGTATAGAAAGTCGGTGTAGATGTTTTAGGCACAACATTTCAGTCTAGTCTTGGGGTGCCCCATGTCTTTTAGGGCCACAGTAACAACTCTACTAGTATTAAAATACAGAGATTTTTATTTTTGTTCTTTTTTGATATAGTCACATATTATGTATGTATAACCAAAGAAAATACTACATTCTGGCAACGGTCTTTGCTAACTTAAGTCATTTTACTTCAGCTTATCCAAGATGGGACTATGGTCCTCACTCAGTACCACATTATCCTGAACATCGTCCTGGACATCATCATCATCCACCTCCACCTCCACGTCCACTTCCTCCTTTTCCCTATTATTACCCTGGGAGACCATATTGGCGTCCTTTTAATTACTACAATTATTATGGAGGCCGTTATTAGCAGCCTGAGGTAAATATGTTTTAGAAAAATGAAACAATGTCATACATTTTATTTTACACCAAACCTTTGATGTGAAATAATCTTATCATAAATTTAGGAAATGTCACACATTTAATTCAAAATCATCACATGACATTTGCTAATCTGAAATGGTATATAACATATCGGGTAAATATCCTGTTCGTGTAAAGGGATGTACAGAAGCCCCTAATAAGAGAATGGGCATTGCAGGGAAAGTCTTGGACTGTCTGCTGCTCCAAACTTCCTTAAGGCCTCTTTGTGCGATCTGAAAGTCGCACGATTTTTGAAGCGATTTTGATGTGACTTTAACCGCTTCAATACCAGGCACTTACCCCCCTTCCCGCCCAGACCAATTTTCAGCTTTCAGCGCTGTTGCAATATGAATGACAATTGTGCGGTCATGTGACGCTGTACCCAAACTAAATTTTTATCATTTTGTTCCCACAAATAGAGCTTTCTTTTGGTGGTATTTGATCACCTCTACTGTTTTTATTTTTTGAGCTACAAATAAAAAAAAGACAGAAAATTTTGAAAAAAAAAGGTTTTCTTTGTTTCTGTCACAAAACTTTAAAAATAAGTAAGTTTTCTCCTTCACTGATGAGTACTGATGAGGCTGCACTAACTGGCACTGATGAGGCTGTACTGATTGGCACTGATGAGGCGGCAATGCAGGGCACTAATGATGAGGCACTTATATGCAGCAGTGATGGGCACTGATAGGTGGCACTGATATGCAGCACTGACGGACACTGATAGGCGGCACTGATATGCAACACTGATAAGTGCCACTGATGGGCACTCATAGGCGGCACTGATGGGCACTGATAGGTGGCATTGGGTACGGATAGCTGGCACTGATGGGCACTGATAGGGGACACTGATGGGTGGCACTGATAGGTGTCAATGATAGGTGGCACTGATGGGCACTGATATGTGGCACTGATAGAGGGCACTGTAAGATTGTCATTCCCTGGTGGTCTAGGGTGGAATCTGAAATTGGCACTATGTTGGGCATTGTGCCCCTTACCTGGTGGTCTAGGGTGGGCTCCCTGATCGGCTCCCTGGTGGTCCTGAGTGGGCTCTTCCTGGTGGTCCCTGGGAGGGCTTCCTGGTGGTCCTGGGTGGAAATCCTAGTTGGGGCTGCACTGATAAACAATCAGCACAGACCCCCCCTGTCAGGAGAGCAGCCGATTGGCTCTCCTCTACTCACGTCTGCAGACGCACGTAGAGGAAAAGTCAATAAACGGCTCTTCCTGTTTACACTATGACCAGCCGTGATTGGTCACGGCTGATCACGTGGTAAAGAGGTTCCGATGGAAGCTTTTTACCGAGATCGGTAATGCAGTGGGTCAGATTGACACACCGCACCACCGATCGCCGCGATGCGTGCCCCCGCCGGGGGCACAGCAGCTGCAGAAATGTCCAGTGTACATGAGGCCTAAAGAGCAGTTCATATTTTCTACCTGCTAGTGAGTGCATACAAGACCCATGACCTTTTTTTTTCTTATAACAAATGTGGCTTAGTGACTTTCTTGATATAGGGTGCTATTCAGTGTAGTTATGAAAGATGAACTCCATGATAATGGACTATTGTCTAAATATGTAAAAGCCAATGGCGTTCTTATTTAAATCTTGGTATCCTTTGTGTATTTTGTTGTTTTCATTCATACAAAAAAAATAGATTTGTCAGTGACGTTCATCTTTCTTTTATCATATTTGCACTTAAAGCGGTGTTAAACTCAAAAGTAAAAAATTGCAGCTTACCAATCCATTGGTGTAGTGGCTGCATTTGTTTTCTTTGTAGGCTTTTTTCCCCTTCACCTGGTGATCCGACCAGTAACACCCTTCCTGTCTTAAGCTCAATTCACACCAATGCATTTTTTCATGCATTTTGCAGAAATACAGGACATTATTTTTAACATGGGTTCCTATGGAACTCTTTCACATCAATGCATTTTTGTGCCTCTACATTTTTGGAAAGGGTTCAGGGACTTTAACCTCCCTGGCGGTATGATTATTTCAGATTTTTGGTGCTGAAAGCAGTACATTATTTTGCATGGAAATTTGGAGTTTTATATTGTAGGCCTATAATTATTAGGAATAACTCACTTAAATCTGTCCAAACAAGAGTCTAGTAGACATCCCGGGTATGATAAAGTTTGAAACATGAAATCATAAATTATAATATAATAAATAACTAAAAATAATTATCAAAAATAATAACGTAATAAAATGTATTCAATAATGTAATCAAATCAAAAACACTGAAATTTGCTCAGCTGCAGAATTGTCGCTGTCGTCACTTTCAGTGTCTGATGATACATTTCCCCAAAAATCAGTATCACTCAATTCTGCAAATGATTCTTATTTACTATCGCTGTTTTCTAGCTGATCAAAAACCACTTTTGACGTATAAACTGTAAAGACTGCACAGAATTGGGGACAGGACGCCATTGTGACATAGAGTATTCAGTTACAATTGTTATTTATTTATTTTATTTTTAAGAAGGGTTTAAAACAATTGAATATTTAACAAGAACAGCTACCCATATCAAATAATTATCAGAAAATGAATTTCTTATTTAATGTGACAACCATTAACCATTGGTCACTACAAGATGTTGTAATAACACATAGAAGTAGTAGCTTATTAAAAAGATTTACTTGCATATTAATCTCTAAATTATTTTCTTCTGACAGGTGGAAAGTGGACTTACAAGCAATAAGAAAATTGACAGAAAGGCTGTTTGCAATTGATTTTACACAAAAAAATGTTAAATACATCAATCCTATGTTTGTTTACTAGGTGCTTTTTTGGGCATAGAAAATAAAAGCTCTTTAGACCCGGCTCATGTTGTTTTCTGTATTCAAATAAATATCCACCTATATTGTTTTATCAAACATTTTGTCCTACAAAAAAATACTCATGGGTGTCCTCCCCCACCTACGGTGTCCCCCTGTATCCTTCACCCCCCACGGTGTCCCCCTGTGTCTTCCCCCACCACAGTGTCCCCCTGTGTCCTCCCTTCCACCCCCACAGTGTCCTCCTCTCCACCCCCCCACACTGTCCCCCCTGTGTCCTCCCCTCCACCCCCACAGTGTCCCCCCGTGTCTGTCACACCCCCCCACCTCTCCT
>BLSH010506231.1:330896-346455 GCA_018402905.1 Glandirana rugosa | reverse complement strand
AAACATTGGGGAATTTTCTAACACGGACAGACATTTCGTCCTTTCAAGACTTGTAGATTCTTTATTCCTTATATGACAATTTACATTACAAATTTACACCCACTATATATGTCCCTCACGTCTTAATAATCCGTTCAACATAAAAACTCCTTATTAAAATAATAACTTGTTGTTGGTACAAGAGTTACTAAGGTTTTTGAGTAATTATAGTTTCGACTTATAAAAACCTTCATCAAAAATCAAAGAAAAATCAACATCGATAAAATCCTCCTATAGACACACACGTCCACTGATAATGACACGTATTAATAATCCGTTGAATTGTTTTTTGTTTATATATGGGTAAAGTTAATAAATAAAAGTCGTCACTTTGGTTATATTGTAGAGTTTTAAGTGTTTATATGTAAAGACTGTAAGTTTTTGTTTTGTTTTTGTTTAGTCACTGGTTATATCGGTGGAAAGAAACGTTCCTGTGAGTTTTCGGACGGTAGGAAATGGGTATATATTTGTTTTTTGTTAAGTTGCCTAATAATTATGCACAGTAATAGTCACCTGCACACACAGATATCCTCCTAAAATAGCTACAACTAAAAAGAAACTAAAAACTACTTCCAAAAATATTCAGCTTTGATATTAATGAGTTTTTGGAATCATTGAGAACATGGTTGTTGTTCAATAATAAAATTATTCCTCAAAAATACAACTTGCCTAATAATTCTGCACTCCCTGTATATATCACCCACATTTAAACATTACATTTAACAGTATATTCCTTATTTCTTAGATGTTCAGAACTTTCCTGCTTTACAGACAGGCACAATCTTTTAAGGGGTTACAAATGGTGGGATGTCTGTCCCTTTATCTGTTTCCTCTATTTACACAGACACACACATAGGGGGGGGGGGGGATTCCTGCAGACTGTAGACATTTCTCACTAGAACTTACAAAGATTTTCTAACAAAAGCTTCTATCTTTCTCATATGCCATGTTATCAGTTCCAGTACCTACAATATAACCATTCTGTATTTCTCACTTAACCTTTTCAATGTTAAACTCACCTAAATGCTAAACATAATTGACAAAACTTATTTTACAACTCATACTAAGCATTACCTATCTATCTTGATTTAGGTAACCTTGTCATTTTATATAAACAATACAAACAAGTACCATGTCCATTAGTTAGCTTCAAACCATTCGGACATACACATAAAAATCAATATTCAAACAAGTCTCATTGCTCTGAAATTTTTACAATCCAGAGACCAATGCTGTTACTTGCAAATTGAGGCTTCCTGAAGATACAACAGTTTCATTTGTATATCAGTCTCTCGCCCAATTTATAAACAAGTCTCATTGCTCTGAAATTTCTTCAATCCAGAGACCAATGCTGTTTACTATTGCAAATTAAGGCTTCCTGAATATACAACAGTTTCATTTGTATATCAGTCTCTCGCCCAATTTATCAAACAAAAACAAAATCGCAAGCCGGCGTCCAGTTAACACCTAAACAAAAAGCTGCTTGCACCTGATCACCTAAAGGCACCTCAAATAAGCCAGCTAAGTATCTGATACATTTCCTTCGCTTTCTGAATGTACTGTGACTCACAATACAAGTACACAACATTAAACCCAGCACAAACAGTCTAGCACAATTCTGCATCATTTTTGTATCTCTTGTTTGCACAAATCGACCCCACTTACTCCTGGTACCAAATCTCTTGTCACGTTTTTGGGGTTGTGTTCGATATGTACAAAGAGAGATCACACAAATACTTAAAAATATAACATTTATTACAAGTAATGACAGATACAGATAAAGATAAAGATAATATCAAGAATACTTAACTAAAGGTGTTTGCTTCCGTAGCCATGGAGTCTCTGACATGGCACAGGGGATCAGGACGTGCCTCATGGCTGTTCTTGGTGAGACTGAAGGTAACCAGGATAGGATATGATTTGTGAAGCCAACCTTAATGAGGAATATGAAATATGCAATTTCCCCAACACAAGCTCAGTCCTTCACTTACAAAAAAAAGATGGCTCCTTCGTCCTGCCGCATGTTTCTATCCTGGAACCTGGCCCACATAGCCAGACAGATAAGCAGCACACCCATCAGCCGCTCCCAGGGCACACCTGCGTGAGAGGGTTTTTATAGCGGTTGGTAAAGGTCGGTATTGGGAGGAGAAAGTGGGCCGAAGTCTGCACATCCAGTATTTTATATATCACAGCAGTCTTATTGATGACCATAAAAAGAAAGACAGGAATCCCAGCACCAACTTCAGTGTGAATCAGAAAATATCAGACTATTTTACTATTTTTGAAGATCAACCAAAACATATCAGCTGCTGCAAAATAGATGTATGTGTAGCGCAGATTTATGCCCTGTTTGCTAGTATTATATATATGATTAAAGAGTAGGACCTTTGTACGAGGCTGGCCAGATGATTCTCTTTTAAAATTATTAGCGCTTATGCATTAGCGCTTTGGCTGTACCCCAGCCCGGGTCCCCCCTGGGGATAAATCCGGCAATCCCGAGATCCTAATGAGGCAGGTATAACTTGAATAAACCAAAGGAGTAGTGGAGTGGGCTATCCGGATCCGCCTCTCAGCAACCGTGGAGTGGCAGTAGGAAAGGTTCACTAAACCCACAGGATTGCCTGATTTATCCCCAGGGGGGATCTGGGCTGGGGTGCAGCCAAAGCGCTAATGCGCTTACATCTGGTAAGCTGCTAGTAGATGTGAGGTGGAGGTGTCACTATTGATTCTGATCTATCACATGGTGGTTTGTCCCTCATTTTGGTCTGACCTATATATAAATGTTTATGTATATAAAATGCATTTTTTATCTTTCAAAAAATGTTTTACAGTGCTAAACTTTTCATCCAATTTATAAATTGCTGCATTTGTAAATTCCAAAAGCCAATATAACAGGAATAGTAGTGGTAAAAAAGTACTCGTGGGTTTAACCAATCAATTTCTTTTGTACAGTTCTCCTTTAATGGGGTGTGTCAGGGGGTGTGTCCTATGCCTACATACTTTTGCTAATAGGTGTCCCTCATTCCCATCTCAGAAAGTTGGGAGGTATTAGGAGGTGATGAATGGCAGCCAAAATATTCATGCACTAGATAGGCTTTAAGTTGTGTTTTGTATGCATTGTCATTGTGTTACCATTGAACTCTATGTGACTTTCGTTTTCATGAAAGGGCATAAAAGATGCATTAAGCAGGACTTTTTTTTTATATTTCATTGATTTTTATTGAGAAAAATATTTCGAAATATGACAAACAGATCATTACAGAGTACAATATAATTTGTAGTCTTTCATTTTTCTGTCCTTTGTCTTCATTGCTTCCATATGTGCATTAACAGCTTACTCTAGAGGAAGCGATTCGATAGGCATACACAAGTTATATTATTGCTGTATCCTCTACCAACAAATCAAACAGGGTATTAGATCCCCTTGAACATCACCCTTTTCCCTCCATGTTTGGCTGCACTCCCTCCCCTAGTTCTTGGGGTGGCGTAGAAACTGGAGTCAAGCTACGGAGTGAAAAGGGCATATGAAGAGAGTAAATGAGAAGAGGACAAAGGATATCACTCCAAGTGGAAAAAGAGAAAGAGAGGAAAGGAGAAGAGAGAAGAAAAAGAGATAGTCTGAACAGGGAGGTAAAAGTGCACCATTAGAGTTTATTACACCAATTATAATCAGCTCAAAGTGGGTCTGATAGGTATTTAATCCAGGGATCCCAAGTTTTAACAAATAGATCACGTTTGTCCTGTAGAATCGCCGAGAGGCGTTCGTTTACCATTATCCATGACAGTTTATGCTTCACCAAGTCAAACGGGATCGTTGGTGTCTTCCAGCTTCTGGCAATAGCAATAGCAATTCGCTGCCAAAAAGATGAAGACTTGCCTAGCCCCCCTGGCTACTCCCTCGAGAGGATACCCTAAAAGTGCCTGCAGTGGCTCTTTAATCAGATTAACTTGTGTAAATGTGTATATAAAGTTTTACAGGCGGATCCAAAAGCGTTTTACCTTAGGGCAGCTCCACCATATGTGGTACATCGTGCCAACCTGACTGCACCAGAGGAAATAAAGGGAAGAGGCCCCAGGGACATACGTGGCTATTCTTGCCAGGACCATGTACCATCTGAGCACAACCTTATAATTGGCTTCGATCAGTGAAGTGTTAATAAGTGACCGTAACGCATTTTGGACCATTGAGGACCACTCTTCTGGTGCAAAAGTATCCCCCAATTCTTGTTCCCATTTTGTCATGTAGAATAATTTTGCTGAGGAGGAGCTTAAAATGCTGTAAATTTTTTAAATATGGCCTACATTCTTGTCATAGGTGCCGCACAAGTATTCCAGCGGAGTGAAAGTGGTTATGTCCGTGAGCCGCTGTAGAGATAGCAAGAAATGTGTTATTTGGATGTTTCGGTACATTTCAGAGGCCGGCAGCTGGTATCTCTCCCGAAGGGCAGCCTTAGTCATGATCCCTCTGGTGTTGCAAAAAATCAGCAATACGTATCAGACCTTTATTCGTCCACCAGGAGAATGTCTGTGGAGCGAGACCCGGGGTGAAATCTGGGTTGCCCATCAATGGGGCCATGGGAATGTGCTGGGACTTAAGATTATGTGTTTTTAATAATCTGTCCCACAATTGCAGGGAAAAAGATAGAGTGGGGCACATTACTACTGGTCTATCCTTAGGATGAAACCACATTAAGTGACTAATAGGTTTCGTAGGGGGTATAGAGGACACAGTTGATATCCATGCCGTCCAAGACTCCTTGGAATGAAATCTGATTAACTGTGCCAGTTGTGCGGCATTGAAGTATCTGGCAAAATCTGGGACTCCCAGGCCCCACCCCATCTTGGGGGTTTACATCGTTCGCCTATTCACCCGAGGTCTCCCACCACCCCAAATAAACTCCATGACTTTATTCTGTAACTCTTGCAAATCTGGCATGTTAATCACTACAGGCAGTGCCCTAAAAAGATACAACAGTCTTGGCAACAGATTCATCTTGATTGAGTACAGTCTACCGAACCACGATGGGGGATGGTTAGCCCAACGTTGCATATCATTCCCCAACCTGGAGTAAAGTGGGGGATAATTTGCCTGGTATAGCTTGTCCACAGTGGGGGTTAGAAAGATTCCTAAATAGGGGAGGGCATGTGTTTGCCACTTAAACAGAAATTAGTTCCTAACCTGTGCTACCATTGTAGCGTTGAGCGATATATTAAGGGCAACCGATTTGGAGTGGTTTATGGAGAGTCCTGATACAATGGAGAAATGTTGTAATATTTGGACGAGGTTAGGCATAGATGTGACCGGGGACGAGAGGAGTAGAAGCATATCATCTGAAAACATAGCGTACCTATGCTCTACGTCTCTGCATCGTATTCCTTTTATATCGGGGTAGCCTCGTATTTTAATTGCTTGGGGTTCCAGGGCCCACAGTAATAGAATAGGAGAGAGAGGACATCCCTGCCGGGTACCCCTTTGAATGGCAATCTGCCGTGAGACAAAACCCTTAATCTGGATTTTGGCTGTGGGCGTGCTGTAAAGGATACACAACAATCCCAAAAATTTTGGGCCAAAGCAAAAATTCTGTAGTGCGTAGAAAAGGTAGTCCCACGACAAAGAGTCAAATGCCTTACATAAGTCTAAGGACAATAGCATGCCTTTCCTGGGGCCCTGCTGTCCCAATTGGACTGCACTGCCGATATGATATCAATCAGGCGCCCCGTTTGATCGGGGGCTTGGCGATTTGGCACAAAACCAACCTGATCCGGGTGAATGTATTCCGCTAAGAATGTGTTCATACGATTCGCCAGTACTTTGGTAAGCAATTTGAGGTCTACATTTATCAGTGAGATCAGTCGGTAGTTTGCACAGTCACCATGATCTTTGCCAGGTTTGGGGATAACGTGAATGAGCACCGCATTTTCATCCGTGGGTAGCGCCGAGCCCTTTCTCAGGGCATTGAAGTAGGCACACAAGTGGGGCACCAGGAGTTCTGCATATTTTTTATAATAATGTCCCGAGAACCTGTCTGAACCCGGGGCCTTGGATGGTTGTGTACTATGTATTGCTGCACTAATCTCCCTTTCCGTAATGTCACCCTCCAAGTCCACATGGGCTTCATTCACCTTGGGCAAAGGTATGTCACTTAAGTACCTATCTGCCAAAGCGTTGGAAAATGTGCGGGGGGAGGCATATCATTTAGAATAGAAATCATAAAAATTCCTCTACCACTCTTTGTGGACATTGGGTCATTTTGCCATCTCGTAATCGCAATTTAGGCAAGGCGGGGTTGTAGGGACAGGTGTTATCTTCCTAGCTAGTAAGGTATTTGGCTTATCACCCATCGTGTAGAAGCGGTGTCTGAACCTTTCTCCTCGCTTGTGGTAAGACTAAGATTCAATGCTGTTCTGGCTGAGTCAATTTTGTGTCTCAAGTCGGCTTGAGGGTTGGCCCTTTGTTCCCGCACCACTGTCTGTAAGGTGGTCTCCTGTTCCCGTATTGTTTGTGTGTGAATGCGTTTGTCCTGGTGGCCAACTGAATCAATCATCCCTGAATCGTCACCTTATGGGCTGCCCAGTTAATGTACGGATTTGTATATGTGGCTTGATTTTCCGTACAGAATTGCTTAATCTCCTTCTCAATCTCCGTGAAGATAATGCGGTCATTAAGCAGCGACGCATTAAGACGCCAAGCCATTCAATGTGGTTTCGATCCAAGGCCCGATAAACAAATCTGTACTGGCGAATGGTTTGCCATAGTCAAAATCTCGGCTGTTTTAATGGAGGGAAGTTGGTGGGTCGGTGTGAATATATGGTCAATTCTGGAGTATGTTTTGTGTACTTGGGAGTAATGTGTATAATCTCTGGTAGATGGATGGAGGTCCCTCCACAAGTCAACCAGATTGTGTGAGTGTAGCAGACGTGCCAATCTACACCCTTATTTAGGAGTATGTTTAAAAATTGGTTTGCAAGGGTTGGATCTATCTAATGCCTGATCAAGTGGAACATTGCTGTCACCACCTATGATAATGTGACCTTTCATATGTGGGGTCAGTATCGAGAACATGTTTTCAAAAAGCGCACTTGACCTACGTTAGGGGCATAATAGGATATCAGTGATATTTCCTGACCATTGATTCTACCCACCACCATGATGTACCTCCCCTCCTTGTCCTTCAGGACCATGTCAGAGACAAAGGAGACTCATTTAGCTATGCATATGGCAACCCCCCCCCCCCTTTTCTGAGGGCCGTTGGAGAGATAATAAGTGGGGAAGCAGTGGCTAAGGTATTTAGGTGCCGAAGACCGGGAAAAATGTGTTTCCTGCAATAATATCACGTCTAACCCCCATTTGTGGTATTGGTTAAAGGCTATCGTCCTTTTAGTGGGTGAATTCAATCCTTGCAGATTGTGTGTCAAAATGGTAAATGAGGCTAGTTGGGTGTTCAACATGGTAACTCGGTAGACTGTACTCGCCTGTCACTGGAACCCGTTGCTCCTATCATCATTCCACTCCGTTTGCGAGAGAATCCTGTACTTAGGATATTTAGTGCACTTGAGAAGAGATTCAGAGAGGGAAGGAAGAAAAGATAGAAATTAAAGTAAAGATGGGACTCCACGCTGGCAATACGCATGGCTAGACATTTAAACAATACGTACCACACAGATAGTGTAATAAGAACATAGGTCAATCCAGGTTCCCAACATTAGTTGTGAGGTTGTCGTCCTCTAACAAGGGGGTACAAGCTCACTTGGTAGTGGCATGCATTTACGCCCCGGCATCCCTCCACTATCGCATCCCTATAGACCAGAAAGGTGCACTGGGGGCAGTTAGTGCACGATGTACCCTGTCAATCTCCAGATGGTGGGGAGAGATGTCTGGGATGAGGTCCTACATCAGGGTATGGACTGCTGGTTCCAAGTCTGTTATGGACTCTGGAAGCCCCCGCAACCTAAATTTATAATATCTTGATCAGTTTTCCAGATCTTCAATTTTTGTGTTGGCTTGATCTAATTGATCCTGTAGAGAAGAGATCATTTTAGAGTTTTGGTATACCCTTCCCACTGTACCGTCCACTTTGGTTTCAATAGTGTCCAGTCTTTCTCCAATGCTATGGAAATCCCCCTTTATTTCTGCAGTAATCATGGTGCATGCTTTGGATAGTTCTTGCTGAAGCAGTGCTGAGAAACGTGCCAGCAAGACTGCGTCTCCTGGGTAGGGAGCTGATGGTGGGGGTAGCTGTTGATCTATGGCAGAACTAGCCTGGCTTAACATGGCCTCCGCCAGCTCAGCCATCTGTCTATCCAGGGAAGACGCTAGTGACCCAACAAAGTCTAGTCCCTCTACCAGGGAGCACAAGATTGGGGAGGATCTGGGAGACTCACCCCTGTAAGATGGAGTCGGCTCATCTTGTGATTGGGAGGAGAAGGGGTCCGGGATCCTGTCCTCTGCCAGCGAGGCCGACCGTGTTGGAGATGCCGCTGTCACTGTCACGTACCGGGTGTGAGGCCGAGATGTCAGAGGGCGGCTAAGTGCACAGCTACCCTGGAGATGAGACAGGGAAGTAGTGTCCAAAGAAGCATGGGTTGCCGGTAGGATATTCCAGAAGACTTGGAAGCAGGAAACCACAGGAACAGCTGGTAGGTACCAGCGGGCTTGCAACTCTGTATGGAGTAGACTGGAGACAGGATCAGAAGCCAAGCCAAGGTCATACACGGTGAGACAGTCCATACACCAGAAGGTGTAGCTGGTATAGTACAAGGCTGAGCAAAGTCACAAGGCAAGCTGGGTCAGCAAAGGATCAAGCCAGGAGAGTAGTCGATGAAGCAAGCCGGGGTCAGAACAGGAGAGCAGGTTCAAGGTCAGGACAAGCCGGGTCAGATAACAGGAGATCAATCAGGATATCAGGAACACAGGAATCACAGGGGAGCTGAGAGATAATCCAGCAAAGTATTCCAGTCAGCAGCAGGTTTAAATAGCCCAGAGGGCACCAAAGTGTCCGTTACTGCACATCTGCGTGTGCCCAGAGCGTCCCCGCGCAACAGTGTGCATCAACGTTCGTTCGTGCACGAACGTTGGTTTGTGCACATCGGCGTCCACCTGCTCGCACAGGCGTGCACCTGAAGTGGCCATGTTGGAAATTGGCATTAGGTGCCGTCCTCTGTCTATTTCCCTGACAGTGCCCCCCCCCCCCAAGGGGCAGCCTCCAGATGCCCAAATGAGCCCATTTTTCCGGATGTCTGGTACGGAACTCCCGCACAAGTCTAGGGGTGTGAATGTTACTGGCTGGTTCCCAAGAATTATCTTCCATTGGATAGCCTTTCCATTTAATGAGAAATTGTTTCTGCCTACCTCTCTTCCGGCAGTCCAGAATAGTTTCGACTTCAAACTCTGTGTCTTCATTCACACTGACTGGAGGAGCAGGCACTTCTTCTCTCCCAGGAAAAGGACTTTGGACGGCTGGCTTGAGCAGGGAGACGTGGAACACTGGGTGGAACTTGAAAGAGTCGGATAAAGCCAGTTCAAAGGCTACTGTGTTAATCTCCCTCTTGACTTCGAATGGTCCCACAAACCTTGGTCCCAGCTTCCTAGAAGGACAAGACAATTTGAGGTTAGCAGAAGAGAGCCATACCTTGTCTCCGACCTTGAAACCCGGGCAGCTTCTCCTCCTCTTGTCCAATTGTTTCTTGTAGTCCTCCTGTACCTTTTTCACGGTTTCCTGTAAAGTCCGGTAGTTGGATTGGATGAAGGATAAGCGGTCTTGTGCTGCTGGCACCGATGCTTCAGGAATGGAACTGGGTAGAAATGAAGGGTGGAATCCGTAGTTTGCCCAAAAGGGGGATTGTTGGGTGGTTGCATGTGTAGAGTTGTTGTATGCAAATTCAGCACAGGGGAGTAAGGAGTACCAGTTATCTTGCGAGAATGAGCAGAAGCATCTCAAATATTGTTCAAGAGTCTGATTAATTCTTTCCGTCTGCCCATTGCTTTGGCGATGATATGCAGAGGACAAACATACATCTATTGTCAGGCTCCTGCAAAGGCTCTTCCAAAATTTGAAGGTAAACTGGACCCCTCTATCTGAAACAATGTTGTCAGGTAGGCCATGTTCTGAGTATCTCTCTGATGAAGAGATCAGCAGTGTCTTTGGCTGAAGGAGTACCAATCATGGGCAAAAAGTGTGCCATTTTGGACAAACTGTCAACTACCACACAAATTGTCGTGTGACCTTCTGATGGGGGTAAATCCACTATAAAGTCCATTATGATCTGCTTCCAAGGTTGTTCTAGAACCGGTAGTGGCCTTAGCAGACCCCACGCCTTGGTATTAGCCCCTTTATATCATTGGCAAATGGTACATGAGTCTACATAGACCTTACAGTCCTTTCTCATAGTAGGCCACCAGAAAGAGCGCTGAATAAGTTCAATAGTCTTGCGGACTCCAAAATGCCCAGCCAAATGATGATCGGGGAAGGTCTTAAGGATCTGCATCCTAACTGGTTGTGGGATGAAGATCTTTCCTTGGTGCCAGAAAAACTCTTCCTGATTCCTCAATGAGACAGTCTCTGGAGCGGTGCATAGGGCCGAGGCATGTTTAATGGATGTTCCCAAGTCTTGCTGTAACAGAAGAAAGTTTTGATCGGACAGTATTGTGTCTGGTACTACGGCTTCCGGGGTGTTGGGGAACATCCGAGATAGAGCATCAGCCTTGCTGTTCTTGGAACCCGACCGGAAGGTTATGTGGAAGTTGAACCGGGAAAAAAAAAGTGCCCAACGGGCCTGTCGGGGTCTCAGACGTTTAGCTGTTCAGAGGTATTCTAAGTTCTTGTGATCAGTAAAGCTCATGATGGGATGTGCTGCACCTTCCAAGAGATACCTCCATTCTTCCAAAGCCGTCTTAATTGCCAAGAGTTCCTGGTCTCCCACATCGTCATTTCTTTCAGATGTACTCATCTTACGTGAGGAGAAGGCAACGGGGTGTAACAGTGCCTTAGGCTCTTGGCGTTGTGATAGAACTGCTCCTGTAGCGACTTCGTTATGCGTTTACCTCAAGGACAAAGGGTAGAGCAGGATCAGGATGCTGTAGAACGGGGCCGAAATGAACAGGTTCTTTAATTTTTCAAAGGCAGATTGGGCTTCAGCAGACCACTGGAACTTTATGTGTTGCTGTGTTATTTGGATGACCGGAGCAATGATGCAGTAAAAGTTCTTAATGAATCTCCTGTAAAAATTTGCAAACCCCACTAACCTCTGTACTCCTTTCTTGTCTGCAGGAGCGGGCCAGTCTGAAATAGCCCTGACCTTCTGGGGGTCCATAGAAATTCCATCTGTGGAGATGATAAACCCTATAGAGTTGAGCGGACACCTGGATGTTCAGGTTCATCTGGTTCGGCCGAACTTTGCGGAAAAGTTGGGGTTCGGTACCGAACTTGACCCGAACTTGACCCCGGACCCCGAACCCCATTGAAGTCAATGGTGACCCGAACTTTTGGGCACGAAAATGGCTGTAAAAAAGTCCTGGAAAGGGCTAGAGGGCTGCAAAAGGAAGCAAAATGGGAGTAAGAGTAGGACAAGTGCCCTGCAAACAAATGTGGATAGGGAAATAACTTAAAATCACATAAAAAAAATAAAAATGGGAGGAGGAGGTGGATGTGGAGTAGGAGCCTAGAGGTTGACTAGGCCATGACCGTGGCAGTGTAGGTGGAAGTGGCGGTGGAGGAGGAGGAGGTAGTCAACACTGTTTTTTGTTTGTTTGGTTTTTTTCTCTAATTGGGGTAGCCCCCAAAATATTGAGACATATTAAAAAAAAACAAGTATACCAATGGCTGTGTGAGGCCGGTCTAAATATGGGATCCATGCCTGGTTCATTTTAATAAACGTTAGCTTGTCCACGTTGGCTGTGCACAGGCGGCTGCACTTGTCTGTGATAACGCCCCCTTCCGTGCTAAACACACATTCAGACAATACACTGGCTGCAGGGCAGGCCAGCACCTCCAAGGCATAAAGGGCAAACTCAGGCCATGGGCCCAGTTTGGAGACCCAGAAGTTGAATGGGGCAGACCCATCAGTCAGTACGTGTAGGTGTGTGCACACATACTGTTCCACCATGTTGCTGAAATGCTGCCTCCTTGCTTATCAGCTGGTGGTGCTGTTTGTTGTGACGGGCTGCTGACAAAGCTTTTCCACATTTCGGCCATGCTAACCCTGCCTTCTGAGGTGTTGGCGGTGCCACAGCTGCGTTGGCAGCCTCTTCCTCCTCCTCCTCTGCCTTCGCCTTGTGCTTCCACTGAGCTCCCGGCGTCATTTGGGAATGCCCTCAGAAGCGCGTCTATCAGTGTGCGCTTGTAGTCTCGCATCTTCCTCTAACGCTCCAGTGAGGGAATTAAGGATGGCACGTTGTCCTTGTAAGAGGGATCCAGCAGGGTGGCCACACAGTAAACGGTAGTAAAGTTACAATGTGGGCAACTCTGCTGTCGTTGCGCAGGCACTGCAGCATGTAGTCGCTCATGTGTGCCAGGCTGCCCAGAGGCAAAGACAAGCTGTCCTCTGTGGGAGGTGTTGTACCATCTGTGTCCTCCGTATCCCCCCAGCCACACTCCAGTGATGCCCACGAGCTGCGTTGGGTGCCACCCTGCTGCGGTTCCTCCTCCTCCTCCTCCTCATCATCTTCCTCGTCCTCCTCATCCTCCAGAACTGTGCCCTGGCTTGAATATTTTTTACCTGGCCTATGCTGGTGCAGGAACCCACCCTCCAAGCCACTTGTGAATGACTGGCCTGATAACCGTGGAAATTACCCCTCTTCCTCCTCCTCCTGTGCCACATCCTCTTCCATCATCGCCCGAAATGTTTTTTCAAGGAGACATACAGTAGAAGTGGGATAGTAATGCTGAGAACAGCGTCATAGGCACTGGCCATGTTGGTGGAGTACTCAAAACTCGAAGTGGTGCTGACCCTTGTGTGCTGCAGCTGAAACTCCCCTATTGCCTGTTGCTGCTCGCACAGTCTCTCCAGCATGTGCAAGGTGGAGTTCCACCTTGTGGGCACGTCGCATAGGAGGCGGTGAGCGGGAAGGCCGAAGTTCCGCTGCTGCGCAGACAGGCGAGCAGCAGCAGGGTGAGAACGCTGAAAGCACGCACAGATGGCCCACACTTTCTGCAGCAGCTCTGACATATCCTGGTAGTTTTTTTAGAGATTTCTGTACCACCAAATTCAGCACATGCACCAGGCAAGGGATGTGCGTGAAACCGGCTAGGCCCAGAGCCGCTACGAGATTTCGCCCATTGTCGCACACCACCAGGCCGGGCTTGAGGCTCAGTGGCAACAACCACTCATCGGTCTGTTGTTCAATGCCCGTCCAAAGCTCCTGCGCAGTGTGGGGTTTATCCCCCAAACATATCAGTTTTAAAACAGCCTGCTGTCGTTTCCCCCTGGATGTGCTGAAGTTGGTGGTGAAGGTGTTACGCTGAGCGGATGAGGAGGTGGTAGAGGAGGAGGAAGCGCAGTAGGAGGAGGAGGCAAAGGGAGGCAAAGAGAAATGCCCTGCAATCCTCGGTGGTGGAAGGACATGCGCCAAATGGCTAGCCGCCTCAGGAACACCTGCCACTACATTTGCCCAGTGTGCAGTTAGCGATATATAGTGTCCCTGCCCGTGCTTACTGGTCCATGTATCAGTGGTTATGTGGACCTTGCCACAGGTGGCATTGCGCAGTGCACACTTGATCTTGTCCGCGACTTGTTTGTGCAGGAGAAGGGATGGCTCGTCTGGAAAAGTAGTGGCGGCTGGGAACCACATACTGTGGGACAGCCGCCGCCATCAGGTTTTTAAAACTGTCCGTGTCCACCAGACGGAATGACAGTATTTCAAAGGCCAGGAATTTTGAAATGCTGGCATTCAGGGCCAGGGAGCGCAGGTGGATAGGGGGGTACTTCCTCTTTCTCTCCAGTGTTTGGGAGATGGAGAGCTTTAAGCTTTCATGGGACCGTGTGGAAATGCTTGGGGACGGTGGCGGACATGGTGGCGTTGCTGTCACATGCTCTGTTTGCTGGGTGGCAGGTGACACTGTCACTGTAGAGGTGGAGCAAGAGGCCGAGGCAGCAGCAGCAGAAGAGGAAGCAAGAGGAGGCCGAGACCTTTCTTGGATTTTGAGGTAATTATTCCAATGCAGCTTGTGCCTTGAATTTAGATGCCTGGTCATGCAGGTTGTGCTCAGGTTTAGAACATTTATGCCTCGCTTCAGGCTGTCATTGCACAGCGTGCAAACCACTTGTGTCTTGTCGTCAGCACATTGTCTGTAGAACTGCCACGCCGGGGAACACCTTTGAGCTGCCTTTGGTGTGCTAGGTCCCTGGGTGCGGTGGGTAGTACCAGCCTTACTGTCTAGGGGATGCCCGCTCTGCTTTTGCAACCTGCTTCCTCTTTTGCTGTGCTGGTGCCTCTGTGCGACCACCACCTCTTCCTCCAAACTGCACACGTCACTCGCATGACCCTCATTCCATGTGGGGTCTAGGACCTCATCATCCTCCTCCACACCATCTTTCACCCACCCTTCACCACTGCCCTCCTTGTCAGTCTGCACACTGAGGAAAGCTGCAGCAGTTGGCACCTGTGTTTCATCATCATCAGAGACGTGCTGCGCTGGTGTTTCCATGTCCTCATCCTGCAACAGAAGTGGTTGGGCATCGGTGCACTCAATCTCTTCCACTTCTGGGGCAGGGCTTTGTGGATGGCCCACGGAAAGCACACAAGGAGAGTCATCAAAAAGCATAAGAGTCTGTTGCATGACTTGGGGCTCAGACTGCTTGTCTAATTTACAAGGAGCTGAGGTGAAAGACAGATGGCCATGGGTTTCAGGTGCCAACTCTGAGCTTTCATCAAGGGACTGGGAGAGAGACAATGT
Source organism: Glandirana rugosa (assembly GCA_018402905.1). NCBI lineage: Eukaryota > Metazoa > Chordata > Amphibia > Anura > Ranidae > Glandirana > Glandirana rugosa. The sequence goes on along the minus strand of BLSH010506231.1, from coordinate 331,525 downwards.
GAAGGAACTGGAGGCATTGTCAGCCACCCAATCTACTATCGCCTGTACTTGTTCTGGCTTCACCATTCGTTGAGCGGCATTCGGGCCTACCATATAACGTTGAAGGTTCTGTCGGCTACTAGCACCTGAGGAAGGTGTTTCACTTGTGCGTGTAGCTGGCACAGATCGACCACGTCCTCTCCTTCCAACAGGAGCTTCACCAACACCACCAACACCAGCAGCACCACGACCACGTCCCTTATTTGACGCTCTCCTCATTCTGCCTGCAAATGTACTATGTAGCACTATTTATTAATACAAAAAAAAATGAATAATAAATTCTTCTTCTTTTTTTTGGAAAACAGCAACGTAGACGCACTTTTTATTTTTGTGCAAGAAATGCCCCGCTCACACCAACAGCAGGAACCTCTCCCTATAGAACTAGGAAATGATTAAAGAACAATAATCTGTTCCTCAAAGGAGCAGCAGGAACCTCTCCCTATAGAACTAGGAGATGATTTTAGAACAATAATCTGTCCCTTACAGGAGCAGCAGGAACCTCTCACTATAGAACTAGGAGATGATTTTAGAACAATAATACTCTCCAAGGACGACGAGGACATTCCCTGTCTAATAACAAGATATTAGTA
>BLSH010506231.1:286053-309395 GCA_018402905.1 Glandirana rugosa | reverse complement strand
AGAGGAACACGGACGCACCCAAAGGAGACCCATGAGATCAAAGGAGGGTGTGAGGTTTCTGTACGACCATCCAATTAACCGAGGACAGATTTAACATCTGAGGAACTTCCGTCCCTGACTACATTAACATGTTATATGTCAACGTTCTTTTTCATACACATGGGAAACCTTACAATACCTAAAGACGTGTTTAACCAGTATTTTACACCAAGAATTACTCCTGACCGTTGTGCATGTCTGATCTGCAACTACAGGAAACGTTTGGTTGAAGTTATTGCTGCCATAGGAGGTTCAACCAGTTATTAAATCCAAGGGTTCACATACTTTTTCCACCTGCATTGTGAATGTTTACATGGTGTGTTCAATAAAAACATGGTAACATTTAATTCTTTGTGTGTTATTAGTTTAAGCATACTGTGATTGTTTATTGTTGTGACTTAGATGAAGATCAGATCACATTTTATGACCAATTTGTGCAGAAATCCATAACATTCCAAAGGGTACACATACTTTTTCTTGCAACTGTATATTGTACAATTACATCAGTCCCTGCCTTCAAGGAGTCTACAATTTAGACAGGAGCCAATTAACCTACCAGCATGTCTTTGGAGTGTGGGAGGAAACTAGAGTACCCAGAGGAAACCCACGCAGGCACAAGGAGAACATGCCAACATGTAGTGCCATGGTTGGGATTCAAACCGATTACCCTAGTGCTGCTAGGCAGAAGTGCTAGCCACTTAGTCACTGTGCTGCCCCACATATATACAAAAAGTTCCTGATATGACTGTTTCTGTTTAGGAAAGTGCTGGCCCCAGAAAGATGTGCAAAGGCACTCAGGTCACCCCCACATGTCCAATCTGTTTCTAGCATCAAATGGCATTGTTGAACCCTGGCACCCAGGACACATGCCCGGGGTCCCATTTGCAGCATTTGCTATCATCATCCCAAGTATGATCATGTAGACCACAAGAAAATTAGAGAGATTGCTATTTTTTAAACAAAATATTGAGTTTTTAGGTTCACTTCATATCTGTATTGTACATATCTTTTTCACTTAACAGATTCATTCCTACACTGTAAAAATTAGCATTCTGTACAAAACACTTTTGAAAGATTATGTAATTTATCTACTTTTGAATTCTCTACATTGTCTAAGAAGAGGGGCATTTAACCACTTCAATACTGGGCACTTAAATCCCCTTCCTTCCCGGACCAATTTTCAACTTTCAGCGCTGTTGCAGTTTGAATGACAAGTGCATGATCATGCAACCCTGTATGCATATGAAAATGTTATAATTTTTTTCACACAAATAGAGCTTTTTGTGGTGGTATTTAATCACCTCTGGGTTTTTTATTTTTTGCGCTACAAATTAAAAAAGACCGAAAACGTTCAAAAACAATGCATTTTTCTTTGTTTCTGTTATAAAATTTTGCAAATAAGTAATTTCTCTTCATAAATTTTGACCAAAAATGATACTGCTACATTTCTTTGGTAAAAATAACCCAAATCGGGGTTTATTTGGTGTTGGAGGTGTTGGGGGACAGACAGATGTTTTGTGCACTGTGACAGATGTGATGGGGGACATACAGATGTTTTGTGCATTGTGATACATGTGATGGGGGCAGACAGATGTTTTGTGTATAGTGACAGACAGATGTTTTGTGCACTGTGACAGATGTGATGGGGGACAGACTGAAGTTTTGTGCACTGTGACGGATGTGATGGGGGACATACAGATGTTTTGTGCACTGTGACAGATGTGATGGGGGCAGACAGATGTTTTGTGCACTGTGACAGATGTGATGGGGGCAGACAGATGTTTTGTGTATAGTGACAGACAGATGTTTTGTGCACTGTGACAGATGTGATGGGGGACATACAGATGTTTTGTGCACTGTGACAGATGTGATGGGGGCAGACAGATGTTTTGTGTATAGTGACAGACAGATGTTTTGTGCACTGTGAGAGATGTGATGGGGGACAGACTGAAGTTTTGTGCACTGTGACGGATGTGAAGGGGGACAGACAGATGTTTTGTACACTGTGACAGATGTGATGGGGACAGACAGGTGTTTTGGGGACTGTGACAGATGTAACGGAGCAGACAGATGTTTTGTGTATAGTGACAGACAGATGTTTTGGGGACTGTGACAGATGTAACAGGGACAGACAGATGTTTTGTGTATAGTGACAGACAGATGTTTTGGGGACTGTGACAGATGTGATGGGGGACATACAGATGTTTTGAGGACTGTTTTATGGGGACACTGACATGTATGTGGACAGGGGTATCAGTGGTGCTTGGTGCACTGTGTGGGGGGCAATCTGTGAGAGCTCTCTGTATGAAATAATTTTCATACAGAGAGCTGTCACATAGCTGCAGCTTCCCCCCCCCCCTCGGCGGGGGTGGGGTGGGGTGGGGGAGAACTGACACAGAGACACGTGTCTCTGTTTACATTGTGACGGCTGTAATTGAACACAGCCGTCACATGATCAGGAGGGCCAATCACAGCGCCCATATCCCGATCTGTGCTCGGCTGGATCCTGTGATTATAATGATCACAGGATCGAGCCGCAGCGCTCCGTGTGGCCGCGCTGTGAGCACCCGTTCTGAAGGATGTAAATGAACGTCCAGTCAGAACGGTGAGGCTCCCACAGTGGCCGGGTGGGAAGTGGTTAATAAGAGGTACATTTAATATTTAATTTCAGTTATACTTTCATTTTTATGTCATATCTGTTTAGATTTGTTAAAATGTAAACAAAGGCAAAAGCATTTTTTTTTTATAAAGTGGAGAAGAATTAGGACATCTGTCAGTTTTTAATGTTGTCTGTGCCTCCATTAGGGAGAATCATCCTCTCTATCTGTCCTGTTTACCATTATCATCAAGAGTAAAAGTAAATAAAAAATCCCAAATTTTGGGTTGACACCAGAGCAGTAATAGAGGAGAAATCTTCCAATGTGGACACTAGTTCTGATGACCCTGGTGACACCCCAGGATTCCCTCAATTTGGAGAGATTTTCCCTCAATTCCTGTTTTAGTTATGGGACAGGAAGTGAAGGGGAATCTCCCATATGGGACACAGATGGCAAAAAAATCCTCCCTTGCTCTATCCAAAATGGAGAAAGGTTTTGCCTTTAGTTCTACTTTAAGGGCTTTTAAAAAAGAAAAAAAAAAAACTGATCCGAAAAGTATTTTTAATAATACATTATTATTATTATTATTATTATACAGGATTTATATAGCGCTGACAGTTTCCGCAGCACTTTACAATATTAGGGCAGACAGTACAATTACAATACAATTCAATACAGGTGGAATCAGAGAGCCCTGCTCGTTAGAGCTTACAATCTAGGAGGGAGGGTTAAATGATACGAAAGTATAACTGCGGGGGATGAGCTGATTGAGAAAATAAGGAGTGTAGTTATTAGGTGGAGGCAGGATAGGCTTCCCTGAAGAGAATAGTTTTCAGGGATCACCTGAAGGTGGATAGATTAGGGGGCAGTCTGACAGATTGGGGTAGGGAGTTCCAGAGGATAGGAGAGGCTCGGGAGAAATCTTGGAGGCAAGTATGAGAGGAGGTGATGAGGAGCATATGAAATACATTTCCAAGTATCAATCCATAAATGAAAGTGAAGCTGCAAGGCACTTCTGAGAACTGTGGTTCTTTGGCCTTGGGTCACAGTCAGCAAATGGCCAAAGCACTCATGGAGTTTTGTCACAAAGAAGACAGATACCAAAGAAAGGGAAAGCATCTCAGATAGAGGATAAAGGAAAAGGGAGAGAAAATATTATAGGGTGTGATTTGTTTTGTTAATTGTCTGCCTTATCTAGCTTTTGTTATGTTATTCTACAAGGCCCACAACCTTTCAGTCTAGGTATCTAGGGGTACCCATATATATTTTAGGGCTCTACTAGGATCAATTGTCAGCTGTGCTGCCTCTATAAATGTATCTTTTTTATGTATTTCATTTCATTGTTCTTATTGCTATTTAAGCTGATACACACACTATGTATGCACAGCTATAAAAATGCTACAACATTTAGAAACAGTCACACTCACAACTAACTAAAGTCTTTACTCCAGGAAGGACCTTCCCAGGGACAAATAACCGTCGTCGTTCACCTTCACCTCCACTTCGTCATCCATTTCCACCTCCTCTTCCCCCTCCTTCTCCTCCTCCTTCCCCTGCTCCTCATCCTCATCCTCCTCCTCCTCACCCTTGGAATAACCACCATTACCAGCCTCCTCGCCTTTATTACAACCCATCCTCTTCATACCATTATTAGCAGCCTGAGGTAAATATGTCATGGAAAAATGAAATGATTTGAAAAATTATGTTTTACACCAAAGGTTTAGGAGGTGAAATAATCTTAAATTTAGAAAATGTTGCAAATGCATTTCAGATGACATTTGATAATCCAAAAATGTATAAAAGTTGTCAGCAGAAAATGTTGATTTTTTTTCCCTTGACGTCGGGCCGGACGTTTTGTTTATTTTTAAAGATACGCCCGTGTGTATGAGGCCTAAACCATGTATTTCACATGAGGAGAGGGGCATGCAACTGGGGCCCAAAGCACCTTACAGAGGCTGCAGAGCTGGACTGGTTTCACAGCTGGAGGAACCCTGGTGGACCAAGGAATAAGGTAAGTATTACACCTTATCTCTGCATTCCTAGAGAAAATGTGATTTAACCCTTGCAGTGTGGGGTATACCAGTGCAGGGGTACCTGTTTGCCTAATTTCTGGAGTTCAGCTTTACAGTAAAAGGACCTTCACTCTTGATCTAGGTGCTGGCAAATTTTCACTGCAGGGAGAACACGCAGCTGCTTGTATAGCTCCCTCTTCTCAAAAATATCCTTTGAGTGCTACAACAAGAGCCAATCTCATTGCTGGAAAAATCAGTGATCTCATGTATAGATATTGAAGGAAAACAGAGCTGCTGACGATCACTGGAATGGTGAATAAAATGGTACAAACTGAAGACAGCGCTCAATGGAACCTTCAAAGTCACTTAGAAAATGTATATAAGTTTATTAAAACCTTGGATGATGTGTAACAAAGGAGTACATAAAAACGTGAATCAATCCATGGGATAAAATCATACTGGCAATCAGCAATTGACACCAATGAAAACTATGCAGTAAGCCAGGAGCTGGATAAACCAAAATATCACTGCTCTGGGGACCCAAACTGTGATAACCTGTGGGAAGTCTTAGGTGGAAAGGGGTAGGAACTGGGAGATCCACAGGAGGGGAAGTCATTGTGTGAGATGAGTTGCCATGCATGGAAATTCAGGCAACTGGATGGACCAAGATACCACTGCTTTGGGGTCCCAAACTGTGGTAACCTGTGGAAAGTCCTGGGTGGGAAGGATGGAGGACTGGGAGGTCCACAGGAGAGAGTGTCTCTGTGTAAATTAAGTTGCCATGTCTGGGAAGGGAGAAGTAAGCCCAAGACAGGGGCTTACCAGAAAGGCTTGATGATGGAAAGTGAGTGGGAAACCTGACAAGATGGACAAAGACCAGGTGAAAATAGCCTTGCTAGTGCATGAATGAATGCTGGGGACAGGTCCCGGTAACTGGAACGTACTGACCTGAGGGTGGATGCCGTCACTGGAGGGTGGTGCACGGCGGTCAGCGTCCGTCAATGTCGCACAGCCAACTGCGGGACTCATGTACTAGGAAGTATTTTTGGACTTAGTCCTTGCACATGATCAAGAGACTATAACCACCAGCAATCACGTTAAACCTACTGGTGGTAACTCTTATTTGGACTTTACCAACTGCCATCATCCCTCCTGGAAGAATAATGTTCCGAATGGACAATTCCAGAGATTGAGGATGAACTGTTCCAAATCTGAGTATTATATCTCTCAAGGTAAACTCATGCAGAGAAAATTTATAGAAAAGGGATATCCTACAGAATTGGTCTATAGAGCTTTCCATGCTCACATGGATCATTTGACGAAATCTAACAATAAGGCCAATGAACACACAACCAATACTGTTAGGTTTGTGTCCACCTTTAATACTAAATACAAATCCATTTAAAAAATCATCTATAAACATTACGGAATAATTTTGCTGGATCAACGTTTAGCACCTACGCTACACCCCAAACCTCAAATTACTTTTAGGAGGGCTCGGACTGTCAAAAATCCCCTCACGCCTAGCAAATTACAAAAACTCAAGAGAAGGCCCCTCTTCGCCACTGGGAGCTATTTCGACCACAGAGTGGGCATGTTCCAGTGGCGTAAGAGAAGTTGCCTTACCTGTCAGCTCGTCCATCATAGATGTTCTGAATTTGTCACCAACAAGGGTGTTACATTCCGTATTAGGCAATTCATAACCTGCTTGACGGAATTTGTTGTTTACATTTTGCAATGCCCCTGCAATCTCCTCTATGTAGGTCGCACAACACGTGCGCTACAAACCAGAATAGGGGAACACCGCAGATTTATTCAAAAGGGAGGGGACGAACATAGTGTCCCACGTCACTTTTTGCAGGTGCACCGTAAAGACATCAAATGTTTCGAGGTGTTTGCCATTGAGGCCATTCCGAAGGGGACACTCTCGGAGAATGAGCGATACTTCCTCCTTTGCAAGAGGGAGACCTTTTGGATCTACCTGTTGGGGTCCCTCTCGCCGAATGGCCTCAGTGAGGACCTTGATATACATACGATTGTATGAATTACTTGTTGTTATGTATTCTTATACACATTCTGTTACCCAACCACTTCAGCAATAATCAGGAGTATAGTACAATCCGTTACCACTCACCTCCAGTTCACATTTTTTTGTCTGTTCATTTTGTGATTTTCATTTTTTAATTTCCCTGTATATGTTTTGATTCATTATGTATGCCCAGCCAGCAGTTTTTTACATTTTTTTATATTTGTTGTTTTTTATCCATTTTCCCATGAATTCCAAGTGGGGTTCAGCCTACACCCCCCCCCCCCTCCTTTTTTATGTATTCCTTATGCTATTCACTTATGTAGTATCACTAATGTTCTTCATCACTTGTACCAGTGTGGTATTGTATCTTACAGATTGTATAGCTTTTATCTATATGCATTAAGGGTTAACCATTATCCCAGGCTTTATTCACATCCTTGGTCCCTCCCCTCTAACTCATATATAAACTAGAGGCTGCCGTTCATCCCGTGACTTTGATAAAGAGCAATAGCTCAAAACATGTAAGTCACGGCTAGCCCTGGCTTTCACTATCTGCAGCACACCATCAAGCCATCCTGCACCATTTCCACCACCAGGGGTCTCTCATCCTCACTGAATCCATATATAGATGGAGTGATGACTACATAGACATAAAAAACTGCCACGTCCAAGTAACACAAAGTGAAGTAGATATGAGAAATAATCCCATGTATGGATAATCCCCCTGGACTTTTTAGGCAGATAAGGTACGTAGGGTAATCAAAAAAAGGATAGAAAAGGCTAGATATATAGTAAAAAGTTGAACATTTTATTGGTACATAGAGTCCGCTGTTGCTCTGGGTTGACATCACTCAGTGCGCCGGACTCCATGGACCTGGCTTCCACTCATCTATAACTCTGCCCTCTGAGGAGTGATCGCACCTCCTAGTACACGAGTCCCGCAGTCGGCTGTGCAACATTGACGGACGCTGACCACCGCACACCACCCTCCAGTGACGGCATCCACCCTCAGGTCAGTACGTTCCGGTTACCGAGACCTGTCCCCAGCATTCTTTCATGCACTAGCAACTTTGGGAACAACAGACACATCCCTAAGCCAGCATCGCTCAGCAAGGCTATTTTCACCTGGTCTTTGTCCAGTTTCCCACTCAGCTTCCATCATCAAGCCTTTCTGGTAAGCCCCTGTCTTGGGCTTACTTCTCCCTTCCCAGGCATGGCAACTTAATTTACACAGAGACACTCTCTCCTGTGGACCTCCCAGTCCTCCATCCTTCCCACCCAGGACTTTCCACAGGCCACCATAGTTTGGGACCCCGAAGCGGTGGTATCTTGGTCCATCCAGTTGCCCGAATTGCCAGGCATGGCAACTCATCTCACACAGTGACTTCCCCTCCTGTGGATCTCCCAGTTCCTACCCCTTTCCACCTAGGGCTTCCCAAAGGTTATCACAGTTTGGGTCCCCAGAGCGGTGGTATTTTGGTTTATCCAGCCCCCGGCTTACTGCATAGTTTTCTTTGGTGTCAATTGCTGATTGCCAGTATGATTTTATCCCATGGATTGATTCATGTTTTTATGTACTCCTTTGTTACACATCATCCAAGGTTTTAATAAACTTGTATACATTTTCTAAGGGACTTTGAAGGTTCCATTGAGCTCTGTCTCCAGTTTGTACCATTGTATAGCTCCCTAGCTGGTTGGATGAGAAAAACATTGCTCTCTCACTGCCAAAATTGCTGCAAAACCTTATTCACTATCAAGAGAGTTGGCACAAGGGGGAGAAGAGCTGCGGTACCCTGAATACTGTGAAGAGTCCAGGGAGAAGGAGAACAGAGGTAAGGCAGAAGGTTACTTACTACTACACTCAGTAGTCTGTGTTAATACTAACACCTGAACGCTGCATCACTTATTTTTGACTCCTGAATCCTGTAGTAAGTGACTCAGAGGTCAGAACTGATGCAAAGGTCAGTAGCAAGGGACTCAGAGATCAGTAGTAAGTAATGCAGAGTTCAGGGGACAGCAGTAAATGATGCAGAGTTCAGAGGTCAGTAATAAGCAACACAAAGGTCAGTAACAAGTGATGCAGAGTTCAGGGGTCAGTAGTAAGTGATGCGGAGTTCAGAGGTCAGTATCTAATGACACAGAGCTCAGCAATAAGTAACATAGAATTCAGGGGTCAGGAATAAGTGACATAGAGTTCAGGGGTCAGCAGTAAGTGGCCCACTTATATTTGTTTGTGAGACTGTTGCTTGTGGCACAGCAATCAAAGCAAATCCATATTTCCAGCATCCTCTTTGCCTTTTTTTAACATACACATTTGATTTCTTACTTTGACATATTCTTTATTCCCCCCCCCCCCCCATATGATTAGTGCTCTGATCTACCGGATTTTGAAGCTTTATTTTGATTCCAAGGAATGCTTTTGGGCTTGTTAGCACTGCCCATACATTAAACGCTCCATTTTAGCATGCACCCTTGCTGTCAGTTTTGCCCTGCAGTGAGCAGCAGTGCAATGCAAGTTTCAAAACATAGCGCTGTTTCCTTTTTTTTTTTCTTTGTAAACTTTATTTGAAGTGCATAAAGTGATACTTCATTCATGTTTCTGCAGTGCAGTGCTTGCATGGCAGTGTGGTGAAATGCGGTGCCAACCAGTACATGTCTGCATTTTTCTGCACTGCATCACACTGTATATCATGCCAGTGTACACCAGTGGTGTAAATGGAGAGACTGACATTTATTCAGTGCAGGGAAATACCAGTCACTGCACATAGTGTGAACACGACCTTAATACAAATGATTTATATTGATAACTGGCAGATACGCTCATAAATTATTGATAGCATCTCTGTTTTTACCATGCAATCCCAAAATCTTATCAATCAAAATATAATTAAGTTTATGAACAAAGCATCTCAGTTTGGCTGATTGGTGCCACACAATCAATCATTTTTTGCCTGGGCCAATCGACTCAGTTTGATCAGCATGATCTAAATCAAATTTAAATTGATTTGAAAGGAAGTTATGCCTATTAAATTGTTTGTCACGTTGATTGTTTTGATTGAATTACATATCGATCTTATAAGAAAATCAAAGCATTTATGGTCACCATTATTGTGATTTTGCATAGTACTGCATACCTCTTCTATGGCCACACTCACAACAAACCATACTCATGAGTCATGACGGTTAGTTTTTTTTTCTTAGAGCAGGTGGCATCTCTACATTCGACATATTACACATACTGTACATGTTCCACATTTTCATATAACATGTTAGACTTACAGGTGTCATGCTATCATCGTACTAGAGGTATAACTACAAATCATGGGTCCCCACAGCAAAATTTTGATGGGGTCCCTGGAAACTTCCCAATTATCATCAATCATAAGACAAACTATGTCCACATGAAGAACAAGTCACATAGTCAGTACATAACTAGGAACCAGAGGTCTGGACAGAAGCTGCCAGGGAAGAGCAGACCTCCAGAACAACATACTCAAAGAGGTGCTGGGAACTTGAAACTTGCAAGTGTAGTCAGATGAAGGAAAACGTCAAATGCTTTGGTGAGGCGGCTCCTACTCAGCAAGATTTCCTTTAAATGGTAGCTCAAACCATAGAAGTACAGAAATCATATAAAAGAGACCAAGACAATTTTAATTGTTGGTAAAAGATATATATATATATATATATATATCTCAGAAGTGAGTACACCGCTCACATTTTTGTAAATATTTTATTCTACCTTTTCATGTGACAACACTAAAGAAATGACACTTTGCTACTTAAAGTAGTGAGTATACAGTTTGTATAACAGTGTAAATTTGCTCAAAATAACTCAACACACAGCCATTAATGTCTAAACCTCTGGCAACAAAAGTGAGTACACCCCTAAGTGAAAATTTCTTCTAAAGATGAAGCACAAGAAAGCCTGCAAACAGTTTGCTGAAGACAAGCAAGACTAAGAACATGGATTACTTGAACCATGTCCTGTGGTCTGATGAGACCAAGATAATCTTATTTGGTTCATATGGTGTCAAGCGTGTGTGGCGGCAACCAGCTGAGAGGTTCAAAGACAAGTGTGTCTTGCCTACATCCAAGCATGGTGGTGGGAGTGTCATGGTCTGGGGCTGCATGAGTGCTTCCAGCACTGGGGAACTACAGTTCATTGAGGGAACCATGAATGCCAACATGTACTGTGACATATTGAAGAAAAGCATGATCCCCTACCTTCGGAGATTGAGCCGCAGGGCAGTATTCCAACATGATAACAACCCCAAACACACCTCCAAGACAACCACTGCCTTGTTAAATAAGCTGAGGGTAAAGGTGATGGACTGGCCAAACATGTCTCCAGACCTAAACCCTATTGAGCATCTGTGGGACATCCTCAAACGAAAGGTGGAGGAGTGCAAGGTCTCTAACATCCACCAGCTCTGTGATGTCGTCATGGAGGAGTGGAAGAGGACTCCAGTGGCAACCTGTGAAGCTCTGGTGAACTCCATGCCCAAGAGGGTTAAGGTAGTGCTGGAAAATAATGGTAGCCGCACAAAATATTGACACTTTGGGCCCAATTTGGACATTTTCACTTAGGGGTGTACTCACTTTTGTTGCCAGTGGTTTAGACATTAATGGCTGTGTTTACACTATTACACTGTTTACACTGTTATAAAAGCTGTGCACTCACTACTTTACTACTACTTTACACTCACTACTTTATATTGTAGCAAAGTGTCATTTCTTCAGTATTGTCACATGAAAAGATATAATAAAATATTTACAAAAATGTGAGGGTGTAGTCACTTTTGTGAGATACTGTGTATATATATATATATATATATATATATATGACGTATATATATATATGATGAATCATAGCTCTTTGTTTCCAACATCATCATGTTATGTCCCTGTATATTTACACACTTGTGCAACACTCACAAATACTAGTTTGAGACTAGTATGAAAACGCTACCCCACGTGACAGATTCATAAACTTATAACAAATACTGTGCAAGTATCAAATTAACATTGCATGGTAAGGACGAAATGCGTCTTTTTTTTTGTAAGCGGCGTTTATCGGCGCCTGCGTTTTTGAGCATTTTTTTTTACTTCATTATCTTCCATTGACTACAAAAAACGCCGGACGCCGATAAACTGCTGTTTACCGCCGTTTATGAGCGTTAATCGCTGTTTATCTGCGTTTAGTGTTTTTTGTGGTCAGAAGAACGACTTTTGAACGCCAATTCAGGGCGTTCAGATAACAGCCCAAAAAATGCCACTGCTGTTAAACGACAATAAACGTCCATGTGTGCATGGACACCTAGGATAACATAAAGGAGCGTTTTTGGGCTGTTAAAAATAACGCCCAAATGACCAAAAACGGTCGTTTATCAGCTACCGTGTGCATGAGCCCTAATTTTATATCTGCACATTATTAGTTATACGTTTATGAATCTGTCACGTGGGGTAGTGCTTTCATACTAGTCACATATTTAAAAGCACAGACACCTTCAGAAAGTGGCAAACCATATATTAAACATTCATTGTTATGCACACATTTAATAGTATACACACATAATTTATGTAATATGACAACACTGTTGCTATTTGCACATATTCTCCAGCAAGCACAGGAAGCATCAATTTGATACACACAGATCGATTGGTACAATGCTCACAAAGGTTTGCTCTTTGCTCCTCTGTTATGTTCTGCCAGAATAATTTTGCAAATCAAGTTACACTGGTCATCATAGTACAGAACCCGCCCTTGTTAAACAAAGCCGGAATAGTCACGTAGGAATGCGTGTGTTTGATCTCCACCATTCTGCATCTTTTAATGATAGACTAAGACTGCTCTGTTGTTTGATGCTGCCCTTTAGATTAGTATGGTGTACTCAACTGTCAATTACCTTTTCAGTTAGTGTCGTTAGTTAGTTAGTTAGTTTGACAAGGGTTGTGGGCTTATTGTTTTTTATGTTTAATAGGACGCATAGCATATTTTATTTAGGGCTTTCATTACAATATTTATTTTTTAGTATTTATTTAACTTTACATTTTACATGACTTGTTCTTTCAAAGAACAGTAACTAGTATAAATCATCAAAACATTTAAAAAAAATATGCAGCGGCTATTAAAAAAATTCCATGCTGATAGAGTCCATAATTTTAATAAATACTTGAGTGCTTTTACATACTACACTATACTACATGAAGTTTAATGGCACCCCAGTCTTAGTCCATAGGGTTCAATATTGAGTTGGCCCACTCTTTGCAGCTATAACAGCTTTAACTCTTCTGGGAAGGCTGTCTACAAGGTTTAGGAGTGTCTATGGGAATGTTTGACCATTCTTCCAGAAGTGTATTCGTGAGGCCAGGCACTGATGTGGATGAGAAGGCCTGGCTTGCAGTCTCCATTTTAATTCGTTTTGGAGATATTTACATTACATGCAGCCAGTGACATCACTGGTGCATGCGCTCTGAAGGAACGGCCACTCGTGCCAATCCTTCCGAGCTTTGTGACATGAATGGTGGCTCATCATCGTGGCTCTGTAAAGTCACAGAGCTGGGCCCGCAAAACTGGAAGCAAGACGGGTGAAGATGGAAGCGGCTACAGAGCTGACATTGCGGCGCTGGAACAGCTTAGTTTTAAGGTATGTTTTGCATAATGTGCTAGTATGTGATGCATACTAGCACATTATGACTTTACCTTGCAGGGGGGAAAAAATGAAGGTATACAACCGCTTTAAGACATTTTGGACAATTTCATGCTCCCTACTTTGTGGGAACAGTTTGAGGATGGCCCCTTCCTGTTCCAACAGAACTTAACATGAGTCCTGACCTCAACCCGACAGAACACCTTTGGGATTAATTAGAGCGAAGACTGCAAGCCAGGCCTTCTCGTCCAACATCAGTGCCTGACCTCACAAATGTGCTTCTGGAAGAATGGTCAGACATTCCCATAGACACTCCTAAACCTTGTGGACAGCCTTCCCAGTAGAGTTGAAGCTGTTATAGCTGCAAAGGGGGAGGGAGGCAACTCAATATTGAACCCTAAGGACTATGACTGGGAAACCATTAAAGTTCATATGTGTGTAAAGGCAGGCAACCCAATACTTTTGACAGTTTAGTGTATATATACAGTATATATATATATATATATATATATATATATATATATATATATAAAACAAACATTGGCTTTTCATACACTTCAAACCATTATTCGTCAGACAGAAAAACAGATTCATTTGTAAGAGAAGGGATTACATCAGCTATGAGACATACAGTAACTAGTTTTGCAAGTTTTGCAACAAAGTCAGCTGACTGTACTGTCACAAGGTATTACGTTGTTTTTAGACGTGTTCTAGACAGAATTGACACATTCCGTTCCGCCCCTGTGATAAAGGCGCAGGGAAAGCCACTGTAAATGATTGGCTAGCTGATAACTGAAGTCAGTGATACCATTTACAACACAGCCTGGAAACCACATGGAACACACCCTGCCACATCTCTGACTTTATTCCCCCATTTTGTGTAGAGCAGAAGAGAAGTGCCTGGAGGAAACATCATAGACGATCCCCTCCACAGTCCAAGCGTCTGGTATGTACATTATACATGGGGTAATCACAACTTTCAGGGCCGGATCACGCTGGGAATCGCACAGGAATGAGCAGTTAACTTTTCGTTTTCCTGGAGTTTAGCTTTAACTTTAGACATACTGAGATCTGTGCAGTATTAGGGCCTACCGGAACAATACATTTGATTTGTATTTAATCAGGTTTTCCCCTGCACTGCATAGTTTTTAGGAAATGTTGAGGAGATTGTGTCATCAGATTGTTACATGTGTGGCCGGATTTTGATTTATAAATAGCTATTTAGGGTAACGGTCTACCTGGCAGGATATACATTGATTGTATTGTTTAAAAGAGAAGTTTGTTTTTTTTTTTTTTTAAATCGTACTTACCTAGATGGATCCAGCATCGATTGGATGCTCCTGGGTGGATCCCAACCATATGGTCCCGATCTTTCCCCAGCCTGGATCGGCTCTGTGGCATCAGCCGGCAGCGGGCTTTAGGCCACTGTTGGCTGAAAACGGGTCACAGGAGTGCTGAACAAACTGCACTCCTGTGATCCACAGAAGTACTGCCAAACCAGCTTTGGCTCTTCTTCCACTGTAAATATTGCAGTCCCAATAAAAATCGCAGATCGCCGGCATTACTAGTAAAAAAAGAACAAAAACATGTAAAACGGCAAAAATGAATTCTCATGGTTTGTAAATGTGGCATCTTTTGTGCACACCAATCAATATACGCCGATTGCGATTTTTTTTTAACCACAAATATGAGGAAGAATATGAATCGTCCAAAACCGATGAATACTTTTTTTTTTATATTTTTTTTTCAAAAGTGGCGCTCTTTTTTTGTTTATAGCGGTGATCAGAAATGACGCAGAGGTGATCAAATACCACCAAAAGAAAGCTCTATTTGTGGGGAAAAAAGGACACAAATTTTGTTTGGGTACAATGTCGCACGACTGCGCAATTGTCCGTTAAAGCCACGCAGTGCCGAATCACAAAAAGTGTTCTGGTCCTAACATGGAAAATCCTTCCGGGGCTGAAGTGGTTAACTGACAATTGTGTGGTCATGTAACACTGTGCACAAACAAAGTTGATGTCCTTTGTTCCCACAAATAGAGTTTTCATTTGGTGGTATTTGATCACCTCTGTGCTTTTTTATTTTTTGTGCTATAAACAAAAAAAGTCTGATAATTTAAAAAAAAAACAATATTTTTTACTTTCTGCTATAAAACACGTCCAATAAAAAATGTAAAAAAACAAATTTCTTCATCAATTTAGATCAATATGTATTCTGCTACATATTTTTGGTAAAACAAATCTCAATAAGCGTATATTGATTGGTTTGGGCAAAAGTTATAGCGTTTACAAACTATGGAATATTTTTATTTCTTTATTTTTTTACTAGTAATGGTGGCAATCAGCAACTTATAGCGGGACTGCGACAATGGGGCGAACAAATCGGACACTAAGTGACGCCTTTGACACTTTTTTGGGGACCACTGACACTTATACAGTGATCAGTGCTAAAAAATATGCACTGTCACTGTACTAATGACACTGCCAGGGAAGGGGTTAACATCAGGGGCGATCAAAGGGTTAAATGTGTCCCTGGGGAGTGCTTTTTAACTGTGTCAGGGATGCCTTAACTGCAGGAAGACAGAGATCCCTGTTCCTGCTTAGCAGAAACACAAGATCTCTATCTTCCCTTGTCACAGAGCAGCGATCTGTCTTGTTTACATAGGCAGACCACCGTTCTGCCTCTCTCAGAAATGATCAGTAGGTCCCGGGGGACATCAGGTCGATTGGCTCCCGCTGTGTCCAATCACAGTGGGAGTTGGTCACTGGTAACATGCACAGACCCGGAAGAGTGAATCGCGCACAAGACAGCTGCCGCCCCACAGTAAACGTATGTGGGGCGGTCGGCAAATGGTTAAAAATGCTTTTTTGATGCAGCATTTTGTTTTGAGAATTACTATAAGAAAGGTGCCATATGTTTTACAGCCTCATATATATCTCTAAGTAAAGTGTATGTAAACCCAACATATTTTTTTCATTATGTTTGGCATCATGTCTCACTTTATACAGTTTTCTTCAACAAATGTTTTTTTAGAAGTCTATTGCAAAATTTCTTACCTTGTGATTCTGCCAGTAAGGGCTTGTTCATACGTGAGGTTGAGCCACTGTTTTACTGCCCCCTGGCCACCCAACTGAACACTATCATACAGCTGCTGATGGCAAAACCTAGACAGCATGTCGCTATTTGCAGGCATTGCCACCACAGAATGCAACAAATGCAGTTCTATGGGGCCACGCCAGAACAACATTGTTACCATGTGTAATGCAAGCTTTTGCAGCGTTGGTAGTATTCCAATTAATATATAACATCAGGAAGTGGGGAGGTGACATATTGTCTGAAAAGGTATCCGAGCATGGATCACTTTTCAGAGGAGTGGCATTGCCTGCTGCACTTGTGATAGAGCCCTAACAATGCGTCCTGTTCTAGGCTGATAGATAAGTCACTGCTTGGTAATCAGCAACAGCGTTGTCAGCTTACCGTGTGCGTTTTTCAGTTTGCTGTTGGGTTGCCTATCAGGTTTATTATATGGCCAGCTCAACAGTGTAGCCAGGTGCTTTGCTAAGAATGGAGAGTGAGAGAAACACTGTCTGTAGATTCTTTCTGTAGCTGCTGTTCTGTAGTGTTAAACTGGTTAACAGCCATATCAGCAGGCGAGGGAGTTGCTGAGCACTATGAGAACTGTAGTCCAGAGGAGAGAGACTCTACTCTAATCAAGAACTTTGGGAATGCATTATGCAGAGATCGATTGCCAGGAGGAGGGGAAAGAGCTGCATTTTTTCAGGCTGTTCAGGACACAGTTTACTCTTGCTGTGAGGGAAATCACTGTCCAGTGTGTGCCATCACTGCTGCATATCAGTGGCCTGAGCAGGATCCGGAGAGCTGAGTTTAGGGGTCCCGACAGCCAGAGTCACCTGGGTGTAAAGCAGAGTCATGCAATATCACTGAGATGAGCTACTGCTGTGGGGATTTACTATTTGCTGCTAGAGAGACTGAGCCCTTTAGGAACTGGCCATACAGCCATCTAGTGCCCTTCTTGCTGCCTGCAGGCTTGACTGGCACTATTCTCATGTGCACCAACAGTACAGCTTGACCCCAACGCTAGCCGGCTGAAGAGTTTAGACTAAGGAATGTCCCTTTACAGCTGCTACTCAGAGACCTTCATCTCTTGCCTATGCTAAGAGATACCTATTAGGGAACACTGGACCATATCCTAGCCATTCTAGAGTGCACCCTAGAGTAGTTATAGTATTATTATTCACATTGCAGTCAATGCTTATATGCACTCTTTATTGCTGACTTGAATTAATCTCAGTATAGTGGTACAGAACTCTATTCTAAATTACCTTGGCATAGTAATTATACTGTGTACCTTTTATGTGTTCATTTATGCTCAAACCACTATTTATTATAAGCGGTGCCAATAAACAATATATTGAGTTAATTTACAACTTAATGGTCTTGTGTCTATTTCCCAGTGCTAATTCACAGCTAAGTTAAAGGTATCTATACTGTTATAAGTGCTGGCAATAACTTTCATTCAACCAGGTGTGTCAGAGGGGCTGAGGATGTTCTTGAAGTCGAGGTGCAGAACAGAGAACCCAAATTACCAAGCGGCTCCTGGGGGGTAGCGCAACAACAGCTCACTGAAGGAGCTTGTATGGCAGGTTGACAATGCTGCTGCTAATTGTGAGGAAATTCATGTTATCAGCCTGCAACAGGAAGCGGTGCTACTGGCAGGATATCCAAGTTAAAAAACTTTGCAACAGATTTTAAAAAAGACTATTTGCTTACTAAAATGGTATACAGTTGATATCAAACACATTGAAAAATGAATTCAGGGTTTACATACACTTACACAATGTTATCTGTAACCATATTTTCTAATTATGTTTCCATCTAAATGTATATTGTTAATTTTTGTTTCAATTTGCTATAATGATTACACATTTGCAATTGTGCACAATTTATAAACAATTTATAAACAAAAATTTAGCGATGCCACATACTGTAACTATTAAATAAAGGAGAAATAGATTTCATTAATAATTTAGTACACACTTTTTCTGCACAGCAATTATACCATAATACCATAATACCATATATATTAAAAAGAGACGTTGGTGGGGAACCTTGGTGAATTACTGGAGAACACTGCTAGTTGGTGGGGAAGAAAATGCCCCTTTGAGAAAGGTGCTCATCAAGAAGAAGTCCCCTTATATTGGTGGTCAGTGGGAAAAAGAGTCAGATAAACCCAGTTACTTGCCAGAGAGGGAAGAGAAGAGATGTTTCTTTACAATTCTGTCCACTGGCTCTGCTGAACAACATCAGACCCTGCATTATGCAGGTGCTAAATGGGCCTTAGGGACACTGGGTTCCTAGACCACATTGTAATCATGTGGGCTGCTAGTTCCACCAGTGGTAGACTAGGTTTTAAAGCAGTTCTTCATTCATTTAAAGAAAAATTAAAAGCCAGCAGCTACATAAACTTTAGCTGCTGACTTTAAATAAACAGAAACTCACCTTTCCAGGGATCCAGTGCTGTCCTCACCCAAGCAGGTTTCTTCACCGTTCTTCAGGTGCCAGCATTATAACTGTGGGCAGCCAGCTGCCCACTGCACATGTGCTAACCACGGTGCTCTTTGTGAATAGTCCTCCAGCTTTCTGGGACCTGTGAAGTATTCCAAAAGGCTTTGAGCAGGGAGGGGGGTAGGGGATCGCCTAGGCCAGGGATCTCCAAACTATGGCCTTCCAGTTGTTCAGGAACTACAATTCCCATCACGCCTAGTCATGTCTGTAAATGTCAGTGTTTTACAATGCCTCATGGGATGTGTAGTTCCACAACAGCTGGAGGGCTGTAGTTTGGAGATCCCTGACCTAGGCAATCCAAGCGGAAGTGGGAGCAGGTACCTGTCTAAAGCAATAAAAAAAGTCCCAAAAGTTAAAGAGGAGGAGGAGGGGGGAGTGAAATATTCTTTTTTGGGTGAAGTTCTGCTTTAAATTACATGATACATCATCTGAGATTGAATTAAAATGCATGTTTATTATGTAAAATAATGGTTTTTTCCTGTTTATTTTTAAGATCTCGAATCATGTGGAACTACAACCCAAACCCGTATGGTAAGTGATACCCACGTGTTACTAGTATTTTATGTTTACAAGGTTCCTATGGTTAGCATATAAAGTGCATCCATAGAAATATCTCTATAGAGCCAATCCCCTTACCTTTAAAAGCAAATTTTACTCCCTTGCCGCCACCATTCTTGGTGCAGGGGACCAGTAATCCAGCATTTCAGATATCCTCTACTGACTGGTCCAATCATGCTGACATCATCACTGAGACTCCTCTTTTGAATCAAGAAAGAACAATGCAGCTGGACAGCCAGTAAGGAGTGTCTACTAAAAGAGAGAGAGGTGAAGCCACAAATTAAAAATCAAGCAGTCAGGTGCAGGTCCTGTTCGTGATCCAGGGAAGTGAAGCTTGATAAAGAAATACTGACCGCACGCTGGCTGAATGAAAAAATTACTTGTAGTTTATTCAAAAAATGATGAAACATCATACATGCCAAAAGGATAAGGCAGGCATCGACATACATCCAAAGACAGGTAAAGGGTTAACGCGTTTCACAGACCGATCGTCTGCTTGCTCATAACAAGTTATGAGCAAGCAGACGATCGGTCTGTGAAATGCGTTAACCCTTCACCTGTCTTTGGATGTATGTCGGTGCCTGCCTTATCCTTTTGGCATGTATGATGTTTCATAATTTTTTGAATAAACTACAAGCAATTTTTTCATTCAGCCAGGGTGCGGTTGGTATTTCTTTATCAAGGAGTGTCTACTACACCCAGGCAGTGATGTTGACACCAAAGAAAGAACCTGTAAACAGAAGAAAGAAGACTTGGCCACAGAGTGTTAGGTGAATTATGGGGTTTTGTATGCCAAATAGGTTTGCACTGCAACCGACCTGCAATCACGTGCAATGCACACAGTTGCAGGGTAGGGGTGCAGGCTTTACAGGGTTAAAATATAGTAAGTGACATATCGACTTCCAGCTACCTGTCAAACTCCCTCTTAAAAGTGATACACTGCGGATCGCTTTTCAGAGGTGCAGCATGAGCTGCCACTTGTGTAAACAAGCCCTTGGGGAGTTGCCAGCTGAATCATGCTTAAAGCCCCTCCGAAAATTAAAAGTCAGCAGCTACACATACTGTAGCTGCTGACTTTTAAATATTAGGACACTTACCTGTCCTGGAATCCAGCAATGTCGGCACCCCAGTCGATGTTTTCATCGGCTGTCGGGTGCTGCCGCCGCCATTACCGGTAAGGGAACCCAGCAGTGAAGCCTCGCAGCCATCTCAGTTAGAGATCACTACAATCTCTATTCAATAATATTTCAATTGGCAACTCACTAAGGGTGGCTGTACATGAACCCATAAAACCAAGAAATCATTTAAAGCACCACATGTAACACTTGGACTGTGCACACGTAAGCTGAAGATCATTTCTGGTCTTCAGGAACTATAGCTATCAAACAAAAAGTTTACCAACAAGGTAATTGACAGCCAAACATTCTCCTATCATTGGAGAAAATGAAACATGCCTTCACCATGCCTGTAAGAGTGAAACACATCAGAGGCACAGAGCATGGAAGGGCACTTTTCTGGCCAGGCACTCTTCAGAAAGATGGAGGGAGTTACTGGAGTTTGGAACAGTGGAATGTTTCCTCTGTCTTGACCTTAGTTACCACAAGCTGATTTTCTTGTTGTAAAAGTACAGATTATGTTCACTGTTCAGCTGATGTAAGTAAGTAAGTAAGTAAGTAATGTCAATTAGAATTGTTAGTGATTTTATTTCCATGTGTCCTTAGTTGGTTGAAATAACAATAAAAGTGTAAAAAAGCTTTTATTTTGAATCTTTTTGGAACTATAATGCATTTGATTGCATGATAGTAACATATAACCCTTACTTAAACCAAATAAGAAGCACACTAAGAGCAGCTTAAGAATACAAATTATTTAATATTCAGCTTCATGTCTTGTGACATTTGTGTTAATCATTTCTGTATAATAAATCTACCTGTGTTTTGTTAAAGGAAACCCTGCTTGTCCTCCACCTCCATGTCCACCCCCACCATGTGTACCTCCACCATGTCCACCAGGTTACCCAACAGGCCATTTTGGTCCACCCCATGGACATCATGGACATCATGGCCATCATGGTCTCCACATTCATCTTGGACACCCCGGTCACCATGGGCACCATGGACACCATGGGCATCATGGACACCATGGGCATCACGGACACCATGGACATCACCCTTGCTAAGCTAGAAAGGTGAGTTTATAAACATATTGTAAAATATAATATAGTTATATGGCTTCACTTCTGTGACTTTTCTGTTTCAATCTTTTTATTAAGATTTCAAATAGTAACAGAACATTGTAAGTAGACAAAGTCAAGTACAAAAATAAAACTGTCAGCATAGGTAGTGTAAGGACAGTGACAACCATAACATATAGAAAGAATGAAGGGGTCCAACCATGGACCCATAAAAAGTCCATAGGCAGAGAAACTACATCAATGTGGGTATCCGTGAAGAGTCCCATGTAGTAGAACAAGTGCAGCTATATTTCTCGAAAAGGCTAGACCAAAAAATGGGCCTTATTTCAGGACAACATTGTGGGCCCAACAGAAGGGTCAATCAGGACTACACCCACCCAACACTTCTGTTACTTTTAATTTATACAACAAAATGTCAATATCCAGATAATCATTAACGAATATTGTGTTTATGGAATTTTATGTTAAATGTTAATGTTGTTTGTGATAACATACATAAATCTTTATTTTCCTAATTGCAGCACTGCCATGCAGAAAAATAAGATAACGAATATTGTTGGAATGTCATGAATGGACTCCCTCTGTAATTTAGAAGATTTTTATTGTTTTGGAGCTCTTTGTTCATCTACTTAAACATGTATACTTTTAAACATAAATTTATATTTTATTACGATTAAATGACTACATAATAAAAAATAATTAGAAAAACTAATTTGTGTTACTTTTAATATACAAAGTATAATTATGTATACATATATAGAACATATACAATTAAAAATGTTACATGTTTGATCATTGTGTATTTACTGCCAGTTCTATTACATTCTACCAGAAATATGTTGCAAATTTGTATTATAATTAATGACAGCATTATTATTCATGATTTATATAGCATTTTTATCTCCCATGATACTATACTATGTTTTACAAACAAGTGCTAATAATTAAGAACAATAATGTACAGCACATACAGTATATACACATGCATAGTAAGAATATATAACAGAAATCAAAGAGACACTATAGCTAAATACATCTCCAATGATAACTAAATCCTCGTACACACGGTGCGTCGGTCGTACAACAACGGTCGTACAACAGCTTTTTGTACAATCATCCAACCGTTAGTACGCGCGATTAGAAGAGCCGACGTGCGTCGGTCGTACAACAGAAGTTGGATGAGCAGACTAGAAAACTCTGGTTGTATAACAAGGCGTTGTATGACTGTTGTACCGTGTGTACAGAAAAGTTGGGCCAACAAAGCTGTACGTGCAAAACACACATGCTCATAAGTCAGAAACGACCGAAAGTGTCCATTCGTGTAAACCTACGTTCCTAATTCACAAATCACATTCACCTGAACTTCCTCTTTATATGCTCGTAGCACGTCACCACATTAGGCTTGGTTGTAAAATCGCTTAATGCACGTCAGTACGTGAGACACAACAGCCAACATATGATTTTGGACGTCTGGTCGTACGACCGTCGTACCGCGTGTACGCGGCTTTTGACAACATTTTTCAGAGGTATCATTTCCCATCTGTAACATATTGTGGAAAAAACTAGCCAGCCAGCACAATATGTTGGTCTCAAAAGATCAGACGAGTAGGTTGAAGACAACATGCTGGCTGCGTGCAGCCGAGAAGATTAGCGCGCATGATTGCCAACCTACTAACA
>BLSH010506231.1:268488-279647 GCA_018402905.1 Glandirana rugosa | reverse complement strand
GTTGCAACCACCACAAGAAAAAGTGCCCCGGCGTATGCAGGGGTCACCTTTCTGGGCTTTATATTGGCTTGAAACCAATCTGTCTCCAATCGAGGGTGCCCTACGGTAGGTGACAGGTGGTCTAGCTGGTACAAAGGTGGAAAGCTGGGAATCCATTGTAAGAAGATGCCAGTATTTATTAAGAATGCGTTTAATTTGTTTGTGTTGATTGGAATATGTAGTGACGATGCGGGTAATGGGATCGGAGGTTTTCGTTGGTAAAGATTGTTGAGAAGTATTGGAATTTTTAGAATTTTTGATTTTATATAGTAAATCTTTTCGGGGAATATCTCGGACCCTCCTAAAGGCACGCCTCAGGGAGGCCGCAGAGTACCCACGTTCCAAAAGTCGTGTCTGCAATTCCCCAGCTTCCTTTAGAAAGGAAGATTCATCTGAGCAACACGGAGATACTGACTGTATGGTATGGAGGCCAAAAGAGGCTTGGGATGGAAACTACCGGCATGAAGCAGGGAGTTTCCAGCCGTGGATTTGCGGAACAATTGACTGGACAGCGACCCATCCTGACCCTTGCGGACGAGAACGTCCAAAAAGGGCAGTTCGTATGTGTTGTAAGTCATGGTAAATTGTAAATTTAGTTCATTCTGATTAATATATGTCAAAAATTGCTGTAGCTGGGAAGAAGGGCCCTGCCACAGCAAAAAAATATCATCGATGTATCGATGCCAGGCCAGTATATGGTCCGCAAATACACTGATGCCTGGATCATGCCACAGTTGGCGCTCCCACTCCCCCAGGTACAGGTTGGCATATGATGGGGCGCATCGAGTCCCCATCGCAACCCCCTGCACCTGGAGGTAGTGGACGCCATTGAAAGAGAAGGTGTTATGTTCCAAAATGAATTGAAGGACTTGTATGACGAATTCGTCATATTGGGGATCAGGAGAGTTAGAGAAAGTAAGTTTATGTTTAATGGCTGCCAGGCCTAGGTGATGTGGAATAGAACTGTATAGGGCCTCGACGTCGATGGCGACCAATACAGTGTCGCCATCGACGTGGAGGCCCCCCAATATCTGTAGAAAATGGATGGTGTCTTGCACATAGGAAGGAAGTTTAGTTACTAAGGGTTGTAAGTAATTGTCCACCAGCTGGCTAAGGTTCTCGGTTAAGCTGCCGCAACCGGAAACAATTGGGCGACCTGGTGGTTTTTTTTGGTTTTTGTGGATTTTAGGTAACGCATAGAAAGTTGCAATGCGTGGATGACTAGTACGTATATATTCCCAAGTGGGTTTCGATATCGTATTTGAATAATAGGCTTCATCCACAAGGGCATAAAATTCCCTGGAGAAGCGGTCTATTATACTTGAAGGAATAACCCGATACCAATCTGGGTTATTTAATATAAAATTATTTTATATGTCTGGGAGGTTTCTCCCTTTCCTCAAAGTTTTTATTTGCTTCCCATTCCTTAACACTAGGTGGCAGCGCACACAGATTTGCTTGTATTTGTAAGTGATTATTGCTTGCGGCTATAGCAGCTGTTGCGATAACCAGAAACTAATCTGGCAAGCTGGTTGTACCCAAGTTGATTGATCAATCAACTTAGTACATTCAGCCTGCCCATTAACGGTTTGAACCGTGTATGGCCAGGCTTAGTCCCTAGTAGCATCTAATGTGCTATGCACCTGGACCTCTAACTACCTTTGGGCATTCAAATGCCTAACCTGGCTGTAGCCTATTCTGGTTATTGAGCCCTGAGCTAAAGTTATCTATAAAATACTTAACCAGAAGGGACAGGGTTAGTCTGAAATAACAGGGGCTGCATATAAACTCTATTGCAATAAACACATTCACCTACTAATATACTGGAATATAGTATACAGCAGCACAGACCTAGCTATCTGGTATAGTACATGTGAGAGACTTAGGTGCAGGCCTGATTGTTTTGATTCTGGGCTGGGAGTGGCTCAGAGTAGTGCTGGGTGATTCACAGTTGGTGTCATCAGGACCTCCCAATTCTTTCCATAAGCTTCTGGTGTTTTCTGGGAAGAGAGGTGGAGAGGGAAGGTGTAGCCATCTGGGGTATTCTGGGAAGCCCTGACCAATCCCCACCCTGGATTGGCCGGGGGCAGGCCTCTTCAAATAGGGCCAGGGTCAGCCCAGTCTGGGAGGAGAGTTTGGGTGGAAGGGCTGAGATGTAGCAGGAATTGCTGAGGCCCTGAGTGAGTCCCCAGTCTGGTGGGGTGACCTTGGGCCTGGAGGCTCGGGAAGTGGAAAGGACCCCTCGTACAAACCACAGAGTCCTGACCAAGAGAGCAGGAGAGCAATGAGGAGGTGCTGCAGGAAGAGGCTCTGTAAAGGATCCACTGGTGCCGGTGAGTGACACACCCTGGGAAGCTAGAAGTGGTACACCGGAGTAGGTTGGGAGGATACAGTGGACAGTCTGAGAAGGTTACAAAAGCCAGTTGAGGTTGTGGTGTCACTGGGCAGTGGAGCAGGCTGGAGCAGCAAGGAGAGCTGGTGGGGCCTGGAAGAGGAAGGACTGGGAACAGTAGTCCATCAGGCTAGCTAGCACACATGTACTTTGCTACACCTTGGGGGCCCATGGTCCATGCCTGCAATGTGCTAACACAACAGCAGGCCTCACCTTGCGCTAGCTAGGCCGGAAACAAGTTAAGTGCAGGAGAGAGGAATCAGGAGTAACTTGGAACAAGTGATGTGCTGGAGGGAGAAGTGTTAACTGAAACAAGTGATGTGCTGGAGGAGGAAGAAGTGTATATACTGAAGTGTATATAGAAGGTCCTGTTCAAGATCAATCTACTGGGCATCCCATAATCATCCCTACCCCATCCAAGTTTAATCCCCTAATAAACAACAAAAACAAAGTACCGGCCTGTTCTTCATGACCCCGGGTGAAAAGAAACAGTGTGACTGAGGGCAAAGCGACAGGTGGACCACTGCATTAGCAACCCCCAAGGGGGCAATGGCTACAGCTGGCCCCATCTATACTATTTAACCAGCGAGTACTACCACTGGTTACATAGTATATAGTTACCTGACAGTTGTCATCACACAAGAAGCCCAATTTCTTTAACTTCACAAATGCTATGCCTTTACATGAATCTTTGCTGCAGTTCTAGTCCTTGTGATGTGGAGGAGTTCGGGTGTGGGGGGAGCAGCAGGGGAGAGGATGGGATGAGACATCCTTCATCTACAGATTACTTCTATGAAATAACCAGTGGGTGGTTCAGTAGCACCCGCTGGTTACATAGTATAGATGTGGGGTTTGGCTCCCACTGGGCTCCTTCTCCAGCAGGCGTGGAGTCAGTTGTGATGTGCGGCCACTCAGCCACTTTTCCAGACAAAAAAAGACAGGGAACCGGTGTCTCCCCATATAGTGCAAAGTGTAAGGGCACAATTGGCCCTTCCTCCCTTTGGGCCCGCGTTCCCCTCACACATTGCACCCATGGATGATATTTCACTGCGTGTACTTTCTTGAAGACTGCTGTACAACCCCAAGACAAACATTTAACCAAAGCAAGACAGAAACAGATCAACAGAACCTATGAAATGACTTAGAATTATCTTAATAGCATCTCAAACTGATTTCAAATGCAAGATGAATGTACCTTAAAGTATGTGGAATTTGCCCATCTATGCAGACCTTAACATTTTTTTTAAAACAGCTGCTCTATTAATGTTGGCCAGAAACATGAGAATATTCAGGCCATTTCAATCACCTTCAAGCAAATCGCACAATGGCTGAATGAATAAAACGCCAATGCCACCCAGGATCCCTCCACAGAGAGACAGGGATCTGTAAACAAGGCAGATCCCCATTTTGACAGGGGAGAACATGGAGATCTTCTGTTCCTAGTAATCAGGAATAGCGATCTCTATGTTCTTCTTGTCAGTACATCCCCCACACAGTAAGAAAGCACAAACAGGGAACACATTTAACTCTTTGATCACCCCTGATGTTAACCCCTTCCCTGCCTGTGTCATTTATTCAGTGATCAGTGCATTTTTTTTAGCACTGATCACTGTATTGGTGTCACTGGTCCCCAAAAAGTGTCACTTAGGGTCAGATTTGGCCGCCGCAATGGCGTATTGCCGTTAAAAATTGCTGATCACCGCCATTACCAGTAAAAACAAGAAAATAAATCAAAAGTCCATAAATATATCCCATAGTTTGTAGACACTATAACTTTTGTGCAAACAAATCAATATATGCTTATGGGGATTTATTTAACCAAAAATATGTAGAAGAATACATATTGGTCTAAACGGATGAAGAAATTTGTTTTTTTATAATTTTTTTTGGATATGTATGTTTGGAAATCGTGCGGGTTCAGCTGATGATTTCACCCCACCTGTCAGTCTGACTTTGGGGGCGATTTCAGAGACATCTGTGCGGGTTCCTGCACAGATGTCTATGAAAATCGTACAAAAGTAGTACAGAAACGACTTTTGGGAATCAGTGCAGCGCAGCAATGCCGGCGTCGCACCATTACGGACGGTGCCATTGCCGGCAATTGCTGCTGATTTAACGTGTGATTTGACATTTCAAATCGCATACCAAATCACATCAACGTGAACCTAGGCTTAGACCCCTTTCACACAGCGCAAATTTTCAGGCGTTTAGCGCTAGAATTAGCCTCTGAAAAGCGCCTGAAAACTGCCTCCCATTCATTGCAGTGTGTGCTTTCACACTGGGGTGGTGAGTTTGCAGGACATTAGAAAAAGTCCAGCAAGCAGCATTTTTGGGGCGGGTTGGGAGCACTATAACTAGCGCTCCCAAAATTCCCCTGTCCATTCAAATGAATGGGAAGCGCTATCAAAGTGCCTTAAAAGTGCTTTGAACGTGCCGCAAAACGGGTCTTTTTTTCCATTTTTTTAAGGTCACGTTGTCACAAAAAAACAACCAAAAATCATTAGTATTAGCTTTTTTTTCTTGTGTCCCCTAAGGGTCCATTTTGCATGACTTCCTCTCCGTTTTTTTTTTTTGTCCCCGCAGGGTTCTCTTTTTTACTTCCTCCCGGGGGCTGTAACCCCAGATGTCTATTCCACTCATGGGGTAGATTTGGAGGAGTTTCGGGGGGTGTCCTGTTCCCTCCTCTTCTCCTTCTGAGATGGTTTGGCTTTATGCCCCCTTCCGCGTTCCACTTAGGGGGGCAACTGGGGTTGGCGTCATCTGCATTCTCCCCCATGGGAATTTTCTAAGCGCCCATCGCGGTTGGCTGGGCCTTTTGCCTTAGCTAGGTGCAAACTCCGCTATGGCTGTGTGCGGGCTGCTCTCCTCCTTGAGCGCTCACTCATGACATGGCGGAGATGCACCGCTCCGGGATTGGTATTATGCAGTAGATCCAGCCAGGGATCTGGGAGGTGGTCGTTATTACTACCCCCAATAGTCCCTGAGCCAATTGGTGTTCTCTTGCCATGATGACGCAGGTCAGGTGGGGGGAGGGGGGGTTGGGCGGGCTCTAGGGCTATATTTAGCCCTGGGCCCTCCATTTCCATGTGCAGGCATTACTTGGGGAAGGTGTTTCCATCGTGGACATAGTATCCATAATATTATACACACTGATGACAGGTAAAAGTTTTTTTGGTGTTTTGCCACAATTGTTTGGTTTGGTTTGTAGTCTGTAGCACATCACTGTTTGATATGATGGTTTTAAGTGTAGCACTGCCCTCTTGAGGTTCGCATGAAAAATCAATTCCTCCTTGGTCCAACCCACTTCTTGAGTCCTCCATTACCCCTGACACTCTGGGTTCACTCATTTTTATGCAATATTATAAGTATTAATACTACAAGAGTAACGGAGACCACACTTGGATTAAATTCAGAAGAGTTTATTTATAATATTCAGAGCTATAAGAGTGAATTGAATATATAAAGGAAGTGTAGATTACTTGTTTGAGATGAAAAGATATCAGCATAACATATTGATTGCACACTTTGACACTATTAATAAACAGAATAAGTGTAACGAAAGAATATATTCCCTTTTTCTCTAATAGAGCGTAATAACATATCCCATAAATGATACAACAACTCAAGATGTAGGTAGGCACAAGGAGTGATAAGAATGTAAAGACTC
The DNA here is from genome assembly GCA_018402905.1 of Glandirana rugosa. NCBI lineage: Eukaryota > Metazoa > Chordata > Amphibia > Anura > Ranidae > Glandirana > Glandirana rugosa. Next base: position 273,549 of record BLSH010506231.1, on the reverse strand, counting down.
ACTCTAATACTGCAGCAATTTGAATGAGGGAACTATCAAATATATTAATACAGCTCAATAAGGCCTAAGAAATATTATTATTGCTCTAGTAGAGTTCAATGTGGTTCAACACAGATACCATTAACCAATAACAATTAATCAACTCAATTCTCCTGATCTGATTCAAAGAGTTCCTTAGGAGATTTAACTTTAACTTTTGGTCATGTGGGAAATGGTTACTGCAATGCAAAGTGTCCAGTTAATGAAGTTCAGTTCAATCTTCTACCGGCTTGTTTGATTCTAAAGTTGGGTACCTAAATAAACTGTGTCCATTAATCCCTGAATTAAGCACAAAATAGGCAACTTGAGTAAACTTTGGGAAAGAGCCTTGATAATGATTGCTGACTTCAAGTTATAACAGCAGTTAAGGAAGGACCTGTGCACAGGATTTTTGTAATCCAAAAAGACAGCTGAATCTGTACTGATAAGGAAGTATAGAACAACAGAGTATACTCAAAGGTAGGCTTCTGCCTGCTCACCACCCTGTTGATCACAGAAAGCAATCCGGCTGCTCAGGCTGTGCTGTAGACGCTGGAACTGATGGTATCCACTTGTTCTTTGCTTTAGGGAAACCGGCTTCCATTGCTCTCCCTGGATCGACTGCCGCTCACACTGCAGATGCAACTGAATCTGGAACAACTCAGATTCTGGCTCGCTGGTTCCGCTGATCACTCACTGGAACAAAGTAGTGTTGCAGCTTGCTGGGGTGCGGTGTAAATCTAGCCCGCTGGATCACTTGATTTAGGCCGCAGGCCGCAATCCAGCTGTAGTACATACACCCAGGTCCCCACTGCTCGATCACACCGTCCAAAGAGACTGAAGTCTTCCATCCTAATCCAGACAGAACAGGACTTCGCCCCCCCCACAGATCGCCTTCTGAGGAGTCACCATGTTTTTTTTATGGTGGCTCGGGGGTAATAATAGAATTAGGGTCCCCGAACCCCAGGCCTTTTCAGGGGTACCTTCAGGGCTGTAGCCCCGTCAGCCCCAGGCTCCCGATGCCCCTGAACTTTGGTGTGCCCTATCTTCCCTGGGTTTCCCCAACTGCCACAGCCCCAAGGGGAAGAGTATTTGGTGAACCTCAAGGTGGTGCTATATGATTTTTGGCACACGTTTGTAGATTTTCTGATCAGTTTGTGTTGACGTTTACATTTTTAAACAAATATGGTGATGGAAGATGACAACATTCTGATCTAGTTGTAAGTTTAATGGTATATTGCTAATGATTTTTGGTTGTTGTTTTTTTTTTGTTTTTTTTTCCCCATGGTAGCTTACATATGTTCTTCACCCTCGGATGTGATCATGTGCTTCTCCTGATGAAGCGAATTTACCAGCTTGTGAAATGCGTTGAGAATGCTAGCACGGACACAATTTGAATACATTGTGGATATGTGCCCAAACCACCTGGTTCCTAACATAATGTTTCCTACTTGGAGGACTTCATTATTATTTATGTGATTTTGTATGTAATAAAAGTCTTTTATACATGTTGCTGTTTTTGTCATGAATACATATTTGTTAATTTTTACATTTTTGTGGTGTGAATCAAAAAGGTCCATATTTTGTGTGTTTGTACAAATCGGGACTGAGACACACCCTCCATTTACCCACCTCACACTGGTAGGTTTGTCTATGATTTATTATTTAATTTTTCGATACATTCCAGGTTTCAAAACACTAGGCAATTTTAAATATTTTTCAAAACTCCCAGGGCACACCTGCAAATCTCACACGGCACACAGTTTGATAATCACTGAGGTAACAGGACAGATATGATATATTATGAAACATTTAATAGAAGTACACAGAGTGGGTGTATAGGCAGTTGTAACACCTAGTGTTTATTCTGGATGATATTTCCAGACATTTGAGAAATTAAGCAAGAGCGTATAATGTTGCAACTTCCTTCTATTCAAGTTTATATGTCCCTTTTATTAATTATTTATTTTGATGTACAAAGGTTTCCTGTACTAAGACTGCATTCTCAAGGTTCCATCTGCTGGTATGTATCACATTTAGAATTTGCTTATGATGTTCTATGTTATATTTTATATGAATATGGTTTCGTTTATTTTGGTTTTAATCTTGACTTTACATTTCTACTCATACCTATGAATTAAATTGGTATTTCTTGTTGTTAATAATATTCAGGTTTTGCGCAAAACCAGGAAAGACAATTGCTGATCACATTTTCCGGCAACTAGTAACTCATCATGTGCCTGTTCCCTTCTAAACGTCAAAGAAAACGGTGAGTACATGGTTATTCTGTTTTTTAGTCAAAGCTTGATTTAAATGATCCTGTCACCACCTAACACTCTGTAGGCTGCTCATATACTAAAAATGTATGAAATTAGCACTTACAAGTGTCATTTTGATTCAGGCTGGATTTAGACTTTCCTGTTTTTTTGTGTTGCATGAACGTACGTCAGTGTGCATTGTTGCAAGCATCAACCTACATTGCACTAAGGAAGCCAGTTCTTTTTAAACTGGCTACTAATGTACAGAAACAGATAAAAAGCAAACATGATGCATTATTTCCAATGCAGGACACCATAACACACAGTAGTGTGCCACTGGGCATTGTGGTGCACTTCAGCACATGTGCGATGAAGCTATGTTACCTTTGTTTTTCAGAATGCCATTCAATATGAAGCCATATGCTAATGCATGTAACAATGTGGTAAAGTACTGTATTGTCAAAGTACATTTCAGCCCATAAAGCGTAACTTAAGACAAAATCTTTTTTTTTTTTTTGTCAAGTTTTGTATAGAGTGGAGAGGGATTAGAACACCTGTCGGGTTTAAATTGCTGTCTGTGCCTTCATTAGGGAGCTTCATCCTCTCTATTTATCCTGTTGACCATTATCAGTGAAAGTAAAATAAAATACATAATTTTGGGTTGACATCAAAACACTAAGAGAGGGAAATCTTCCAATGAGGACATTCGTTCTGCTGATCAAGGGGTTCCCTTAATTTGCACGGATTTCCTCTCACTTCCTGTTTGGCTATGGGACGGGAAGTAAAAGGAAATCTCCCCAACGGGACATAGATAGAAAAAAATAACTGGTGGGGGTTATAACCCTCCCTTACTCTAGTGAAATGAAAAAATAAAATGTTTGCCTTTGTTACACTTTAAAGTCCCTTAGTAGAAGGGTGTGTAGCGCCCTCATTGTGAATAGGTGCTTAGAGAACAGATTTTTGCTAGGAGAGGCAAATTTATTCAGACCTGACTGATGCGCAGGCCTGATTGTTTTGATTTGGGCTGGGGTGTGGCCCAGGAAGTCCTGGAGACTAAAGGAAGTAACACCCCTTGGTTACTCCTCCCATTTTCTTCAGAACATTCGGGAAAATGGGATGGACAGAGGAAATGAGGCTTTCTGAAGTATGTTAAGGAGCCCTGACCAATCCCCAACTTGGATTGGCAGGGGACAGGCCGTCTTAAATACTGTGGTCTGCCAGTGGGAGGGAGGGAGGAGAGTGTTGGGTGGAAGAGCTGGAGATGTATCAGAGGTTGTGTATGTCCGGGGGGAGTCCCTAGTCTGGGGGGGTGACCTTGGGCCTGGAGGCTCGGGAAGTGGAAAGAACCCCTCTTACAATGCACGTAGGAGTTCTGACTAATGAGCGGGAGAGCAACAGAGATGCTAGGGCTCTGTAAAGGATCCACCAGTGTCAGTGAGTGTGACACACCATGGGAGCTCGAAGAGGTAGGCCATAGCAGGCTGGGAGGATACAGTGGACAGTCTGAGAAGGTCACGGGAACCAGTCATGGAAGTTTTGTCACTGGGCAGTGGAGGTCTGGGGTGGCCTGGAAGAGGATGGACTGGGAGCAGTAGTCCATCAAACCCTAGCTAGCACAAACATACTCAGCTACACTTCGAGGGTCTGTGGCCCTTGCCTGTAATGTGCGGTCTGGAGGTTCTGCTTGCAGAAACACAGGCCTCACCATGTGCTAGCTAGGCTGCAACCAAGTGTGTGCAGGAGAGAGGAACTAAGAAGAAGGTGAGAATTGAAGCAAGTCTGTGCTGGATTATTAAGGAGTGTATATAGAGAGGTGTATATAGAAGGTCCCGTGTTCTTGATTCATTGGGCATCTCACAGTCACACTTACCCCATCCAAGGTTCATCCCCTAAAAAAACAAAATAAAACCAAAGTACCGGCCTGTTCCGTGATGAAAGGAAATGTGTGATTGAGGGCAGAATGACAGGTGGACCACTGCAACCAGCCACCCCTAAGGGAGACCTTGGCTACAGGTGTATTGCCATTCAGAATTCTTATGTTATAATTATTAACAAATTATGGATATACATTATCATATAGGCCTTTGCAAGAGCCTGAGATTATTATTAATAAAAAAGGACAGATGAACACTTTTTAAGACATTAGTGGGTCAATGGAAAACAAGAAGTCTTCTCTACCATATTTTATCAGGGCAGAGACCTATTTATATTTTGAAGAAATTAGGGCAATGTAAATTTTAACCATTCCAGCTCAAGGACGTCCTGGACTTTGAGTGGAGATATGTGAATGATGCCTGCAGCTTCAGGCGTTATTCAGATATCATCTTTTACAGCCACTGATTCCCTGCACCATAGGAACAATCATAGTGGCAGTTCAGCTACTTGATTGTTTTTACAGGCGGCGGGAGGGGACACGCCCCCCCCTTCCCATCTGCTGCCCTCCGGTCAGAGAAGGAATACCGTGAATCGAATGGTCCCTGGCACTCTTCATGACTCTCGAAGGTCTGGGCGTGATGTTATGCCTGCGATGGCCTGTCTGCGATGTAAATACTGCTGTGAACTCAGCTGGAAAGGCTGGGATTGTTTTCTTTTATTTTATCTTGGTCTTTTTTGCCTAAAGGACCCCACATCTCTCCATAAAGAGGACCTGCCATGTCCTATTCCTATTACAAGGTATGTTTACATACCTTGTAAAAGGAATAAAAGTGATAAAATTAGAACATTTAAAGGGAAAGTGTAAAAAACAAAACAAAAAAAACACAGGCGCATACGTACGTCGCGCCCA